>PVJH01009150.1:0-80810 GCA_004026705.1 Nesogale talazaci | reverse complement strand
TGCCCAAAAAATTACACTCAGATTAGCCGTACACAAGAGTAGAGCTTTCAGTGGCAATTTTATCCTAGTTAAATTAAGATCCGAAAGTGTTTATTGAAGAAAATATAAAGGTACATGGCGTTACCACCATGAAAACAAATCACAATCAAAGCCCTATCTCTCAAAGCACAATCTGAAGACAAAGCACAGTCAAAGCCCTATCTCTCAAAGGATGTAAGTGGCCTGGTCAAAGCAAAAGCAAGCTGATCGTGGGCAGAAGCAATGGCAACAGTTTGGGGTGGGGGTGGGAATTGTCAAGGCATTTTGCTTGTTGACTTTCTGGAGGGGTAAAGAATGGTAACATTGTTCAGTTTGCTTTATCAGGAAAACTATTAGGCAGACTTTACCTGGGAGTCCTTCCCCATCACGACAAAGATCCCATTAATTCTTCCCATAATGGGCAATTTTTGTTACAATTTATACGATAAATTATTAGGTATCCGCCTTCTAGTCCTAAATTAACTACTCCTGAACTTTTTTGGCTTCCTAATCTTAAAACTAAAAATATCTAAAGGGTATTGTCCTTTACCCAATACTTTAGAAATGACCACAGTGACATGGTTAAATTTTAGACCTCCCCTCTCATTTTTTAAGATAGACTAAATAGATACCTTTAATTTGATAGAGATTATATTAAAAATAAAGTTTATGATTTTTTGTGCACATAATTCTTCCACTAACCTTTTAAAAAATCTCCCAACAGAAATAAGATGCATAACCAAGATGCATAACACCCTCTAAATAAAAAAGAAAAGAGTTTAGGCTTGTTATATAAAGAGCAACGAGTTTTAAAACATTCTTATGGTAATAGAAGATATATTCATAAGCAATTTCTGTATAAATCCTGAAGACATTGTTTATAATTTGGATATTGTTTCATTTTGAAGTTTGGAAAAGGCCACCCATGGCTTAGTCTTGATGCATTTGGTTATAAAATATTTATGAGAATAATTCAGGAGGGTGGAATAACATTAATCATTCCACAACAGCAAAATGTACTAATAATTTCAAAAAATAATAAGCAAGTTAGATGAAGCATGATAGAGATCAAACTGCATTGTCATGTTGGAGGTCAAAATATGGAGAGTTTTAAAAGATGCACTTTTATCAACTACCGTTTAGACTTGTGTATAAGTTGGGATTTTCAGAACATTTTTAATGCAGTTTTATGGTAAAATTAGGTGCCTCAGTTGGTATTCAAGTGGTTTATACTTGAGTATATTTGGTAAATGCAAAACAAAATATAGGCTGAGCCCTGGTGGTGTAGTGGCTGTGTGCAGGACTGCGACCCACTGCGTTGGTGGTTCAAATCCAGCAGCAGCTCTCCAGGAGCAAAGTTGGGGCTCCCACTCCCACCAGAGGGCAGTGATACCTATATATATATGTGTATGTATGTATTATATACACACACATATATTCCATACATATAAGTGTGTTTATAAAAATGCGGGAGGAAAGTGAGAATTATCCCTCCACCGTTGGCGATCAGGGAAAAGTTCTGTACTGTACCTGTTGCTCTTGGCTGTCTGGTTAATGTAGCTGTTTTGAGATATCATTCAGAGCAATAAGAAAATGAGTATTCTGTTGACATAAGACCACACTATTTGTTTATAAAAAAAGATGTAGTGTTCAATGTATCACGCAGGTCAACTAATTGCAACCTATGAAACTTTTCTAAGTAAAACTCTTTTATTCGCAGGCAATTAGCCACTTGGAATGAATAATCCACCAATGGAATATGCTATCCAACACTCCAATGGTTTTAATACTCACTGACAAAGCTACACTTGAATTTGCTGTCAATGACTATGATGTAAGAAAAGATCATGGGTCCCTGTTCGGGCACTAACACAGAGACTTACTGAGCCTTCACATGTCTCTCTATGCTGTTAAGTCATTTTAGAGATAACATACAAAAGAGTTTCCATCACTGCTTTTCCAAATACAGCTAGTGGTCTTGGGATCACTAAGTTCTATGTTTCCTTATTAAATCATCTTTCTTTTGCTCATATCACGTAACACTTTTTTTTCTCAAGTACTACTAAATAATAACAAAGGACAAATTTATCCTTAGCCACTTTCTATATACCTCATATATTTCATAACCAAGTTTGGATCCTGAAGGAAGTGCATGTTCTAATTGCCAATATGTTTTTCATTCTAGTTTCATTAGGGAAGAATAAGATATATTCAAGTTGGCCAGCTCTACTGATTCAGCAAATCGGATGTAGAAGGCCATCTACGACTGTGAGAGGTAAGCTTGCTGTGCCAATATGGCCAAAGAAGATAGGTAGGTCTGTTGTGACATGACCAAAGAAGAGACTAAGATCAATTGAAGAGCTGAGATAGAAATGATTCGGTGAGCCCCATTCTTGCTTTCTTGCTCTTAGAGCTTCAGACCAGCCTGCTGCCTTATTCGTCCTGTGCCTCGATGATCTCCAAGTGACACTACATGTGGAATACCTAATCGGTGGAATGTGTTGCTGTGAGTTGAGGTTCCTTCAAGCCCTGCTTTGACATGCTCCTGGGATATACATCTCTTGAGCTGGGGACTGTTGGACTTTGTCTCTGACCGACTGTTGGTAACCTGCTTTGCTGTTTGATGCCTGTGGCCGGATAGCCTGAATTGCTCTACAGAGGACTATTCGGTGGCTCTCAAGACTCCAAGGACTGCCAGTCTACTAGCTGTCTCACACAAGTGAGTTGCATCAAGCCATTTGTACTGCTTTAGCAAACTGTTTATTTCTTATCTAATATATCCTGCTATCTATTTAAATATATAAAGAGAATCACTGGTATCCTGGTTTTGTTTCTCTAGAGAACCCTGTCTAATACAATGATCTTCACTGACTTCCCTTTTGGGACCAGCATGCCTCGATGATCTTTCTTTCTTTCTCTACTCTAACACCCGGAAGTCTCCCCATGGCACTCTACTTCAATTCTGGGTTGAAAAATTCATTGCAATAGCCACACAGAGTGCATAAACAGTAATCACAATAATGCAGCTTATTAGGGAGTTAATAGATCAGGATCAGTAAACATTAAGACTATACAGCAGATGATGTAAGATAGGAAAATAATAATATTTTATCAAGGGTTAATGAGGGAGAGAGGATGAAGAAGGGAGGAGTGGAGTGAGGAGCTAATACTGAGGGTTCAAGTAGAAAACAAATATTTAGAAAATGATAATGGCGACATATGTACAAAAGTGATTGACACAATGAATGTATGCGTGGATTATGATAAGAGTTGTAAGTGCCCCAATAAAATTATTTTTAAAATGTAAGCGTGATTAGAAGTCCTATGAACCATACCTTAAATACCTTTAAATGGTTCTGCTGGTAACATTTACTTTATGTTCACTTTCAAAAATCGTCTACCCAATCCTCATTAAAATCAAGCATATAGATATTACTTCAGCATTAATTGTATTCAGAAAGCTGTGGGAGGCACAAGAGTACTTAATCAAAGCCAATGTCTTCTTACGGCTTATAATCTACCAAGGAGAAAGGGCATATACATGTAAAATATGAAATAATGAATTAAAAAAAAAAGGATACAGTCACCGATTTAGCAAAACACTTCTCACCAGCAGCCAAGTCTGTCTGTGGTCTTCGGTCGCTCAGACACATGGTCCCTTGACCTCTGTCTCACGGGCTCTGCACTGCTCTTTGTGCTCTGTCTCATCGTCTCCATTCCACAGTACCTGGTGACTCTGGACTTGGCCTTCATCACTTCAGACATCAGGAACATGTTCTTCTGATAGCCAGGAAGGTGATATGAAAATTGACTGGACCTTTATCAGTGTTACTCACACCCTATTTGTATAGTGCGACCCAATCATTTGGTGGGAGTTACAGAGACATTGAGGAGAAGGGCTAAACTGAAAACTGTTATAGGAAATTTAATTCAAAAACTTGCTGCTATCAAGTCAATGCTGGCTCATAGAGACTCCTTGTGGTTTTACGAGACGATAACTGTTTACAGGAGTAGAAGGCCCAAATAATCCAGGAGAGCTTCTGGTGGTCTCAAACTCCAGACCACGTAAACTGCAGCCCAACTCATAACGACGACGACATCACCAGGGCTCCCATAGGAAATTAGGAAGTTAAATTCTCAGAAGGACAGAAAAGGGAGAGCCCCAGGGAGAAAGAGATGGGAAAACAATAGTAAACAAAGGAGTTGTACAGGTGCTATATCTTGGGGGTGGTGATTTTGTGAAATCTCTTTTGAAAAGTTCAGTGGGAAGCTTGCCCTGTATACAGTAGGAGAGAGTAAAGCAATTAGACCTGAACTAGTAGAATCTACATATAATAAATGCTTGCCATCAAGTCAATTCTAACTCATAGGAGCCTGATAAGAGAGTCGAACTGCCCTTGTGTATTTCAGTGTGATAGGTAGACTTGTTATGCCAATATGGCCAAAGAAGATAGGTAGGTTGGTTGTGACAACATGGCCAATGAACACATGTAAGAGCAGTTGAAGAGCAGAGATATAAATGGCTTGGTGAGCCCTACCCTTTCTATCTTGCTCTTGGATCTTCAGACCCGCCACCTGCCTTGCTTGTTCTGTGCCTCGATCTCTAAGCTACACTACCGATAGGACACCTAATCCCTGGACTGTGTTGCTGTGAGTTGGGGGTCCCTTCAAGCCCTGCTTCACTGCACTCCTGGAACATACACTTCTTGAGCTCAGGGCTGTCGTACCCTGTCATTGGGCTGACAACTGATGACCTGCTTTGCTGTTTCCTGCCTGTGGCCGGATGGCCTGAATTGCTCCACAGAGGACTACTCAGTGGCCCTCAAGACTCAAAGGACTGCCAGTCTACCAGCTGTCTGACACAAGTGAGTTGCATCAGGTCATTTGTACTGCTTTATAAATTAGATAACTGTTTCTTTCTTAAGTTAGATATCTTTATCTATATATAAATATATAGGGAGAATTATTAGTGTCCTGGTTTTGTTTCTCTAGAGAACCCTGTCTAACACACTGAGGCTGTACATTTTTCTGGGAGCAGAAAGTTCATCCTTCTTTGTTGGGTTTGAATTACTAACCTGCTTATTTGCAACACAGAGCACTCTGTACAATTTCAGTACAAATTCAACTCCTCTACTAAAGAATAAACAAATCTTCTATGATGTGGAGATATACACTGTACATCACCTCAGGAAAGGTCTGAAGAAATAGCATCCCAAAAAAGGGGTAGCACTTTCTTTGCAGATCACAGTCTATTGGGAAGAACCATGCACCGATCAATGACTAACTAGTTAGAAGAAGGCATTCATAATGTCACCTCCTGGGACCTGAAAATTAGACTGTGACAAAAACGTATCAAAAGAAGGTAGCACAACAGTCATATGAGGACTTAATATGCAATTGTCCATTATAAAGCAGTGAGAACAAACAAATTCATGTAAAAGGAGCCCTGGGAATATTTACTAAGCATGGTGAATATGGGAAGACAGAAAACATACTTCTAAAACATGCCACACAAAAATAAATGCAAAATATTCAAAATTTTAAACATGCAAAAGTTTCTATAAGATCCCTGATCCCTGGTGGTGCAGTGGTTGTATGCAGGACTACGGCCCACGGAGCTGACAGTTCAAATCCAGCAGCAGCTCTCCAGAACCATGGCTGGGCTTCCTACTCCCACCAGGGAAGTGATGAGGAAAAATAAAAGACCCCAAAACACACATGTATAACGTTTTCAGTATTGAAAGCAGATATAATAGAAGAATGACTGAACACTTAAGCTATTTCAAACTTTAAAATTTATATATAGTATAAGACAGACATATAGGTGATAGAATAATTTGGAAAAGCATATCAATAATGGCTGTACAGCATGAAGAGCATAACCAATGATATTAAATTATACAATGGAAGTTATAGAATTGGAAGATGATTCGTTATGTATTCTTTTGCCACTACCAGAAAAAGTAATAATTCTTATATTAATAACAAAGACTACAAGGAAAGAGAAAATATAGAACTGATTATGATGGTTTGTACAAATTTTCTTGATATGATTGAATTATTGAACTGTAGGACATGTAGATAAAGTGCTAATAAAACTTTCTTGGAATTAAAAAAAAGAGACATATATACAATAATTTATGTAATTTTAAGAGTTTCTGCTCTTTCTCTTCTGTAGATAAAACATGGATTTTAAAATTTGTGAGATGGTTCCTAAGATATAGTAAATGCTCTTTAAGTGCCTGAACCACCAGGAAAGTCAAGAATCTGAAAAGGAAATGATTTTCAGGTTGAATTGCTTCATGAACTAATATATCACCATAAGGACAAAGACATGAATTCTTGAACATTTTGACTAGTGACCCAGTAATTGGATCTTGTTCAAAAGGATGGAAGTTGAGGAATAGTATTTATTATTTATATTGGGAATCTGACTTAATGGGTATATTGGGACTGGAGTGAACCCTAACAAGTGGAAACAACTATTTTGCCTGGAGAAAAAAAATTTCCATGAGGCCATCATTAAGCAAAACAAGCATCAGGCTCAATACAGAAAGAATGCCCATTTTCATCATTACAACTTATTCAAAAATCACCTACATGTTATAGAAATGACAATCTACAGCAGGGAAGAGAACTATAAAAGACAGACAAGAGAAGTTCAGGATGTTAAAACAATAGGGATAGAGATAGTGAGAAGAATGTAATCTTTCTTTAAGAAATGTAAAATCTATTTAGTTGATGTATTTTTTGCTTTGTTCATTTCTACCCCAAAGAAAATCAATATGTAACTCTAAAAATTCACTGGGTTTCATCCAGAATAAAACAAATGACAAAAAGAAAACCTCAAGCTTTTGCCCTATAGAATGGTCACACCCATTTTGCTTTAAATGTATTCATATGGGAATTTTCCAATTATCCACCAGAGCCATAGTGCTCAATCATATATCAATGAAGTGTTTAAATTTAATTAGTGCAGTTTTCAAGGGAAGATTATTTTTTAAATCATTTTATTGGGGGATCATACAACTCCCATGACAATCCATGCATCCATCCATTGTATGCAAAGCACATTTGTACACTTGATGCCATCATCATTCTCAAAACATTTTCCATCATCTTAAGCCCCGAAGGGAAGATGATTTTGTGATATTGACATTCAATATCACAAACTTCAAATGGCTGCCCAACATTGGGGGGCATCAGACCCTCATCATTTTGACAAGTTCACTTTCCCATCTGTGGCAGCTCAGGAGATGTCTCTCACTGAAAGCATGATTGACTAATGATTCCAGCTGCTATGCTCTGCAATCTTTTATTGAAATGGCAATAAGGTCCCATATAAGATGACTCTTCCAACCTTATGAATGAGTCCAGCAGGGATTCCACAGCAGATTCTGATCTGGGAGACACAGACCCTCTGATAATTTTGGCTTGAAGACTGTGATGGAGTGATTCATGCCACTATTAAATATGTGTTGACATCCAAACTGTGATACATGGAGATCTAATCCCATTTGGTAATGTAGTTTTTTCTTTGTTGTGCTAATAAGGCTATATCAGTGTAGGGTGTCTGAAATCTAATGATCTTTGAAATGTAAAAAGAGCAAATTAAGCAAAGAAGGGAGAAAGCACAAAGAGGAGAAAGGTCGAAGTCCCATGGAAACCACCAAGCCTAGAAGAATTGTGAAGCTTAAGGCAAGGATTTTACTCTAGAGCTACAGAGAGCTCTGTCCTTTACAGCTGCTGTCTCGAAGCTGGATTTCTAACCTTCTAAACTCTGAGAATACATGAAACTCTGCTCATTAAAGATACCCAGTTTTGGTGTTTCTGTTAAAGAAGTACCAGTGTACTAAAACAGTATTGTCATAAAACTTTGTGTATAAAACTTTAATAAATTAGCCATCCACATCACACAATATTCATGACACTCTCTTGTACATTGCTTCTCAGGCACTTCATCTCTGCTAAACCTGGAGCAGTCAAAATGTCAGTATAGATGCAAGGTGCCTATCAATATATATCTGAATTTTTCTTTTAAAATACTCTCCCATAGTAACTAAGACCCCTTTACATGCCATAGTAAATCATGAATGATGGTTGTGAGAAATAACTTTGAACCAAATAAAAAATAGATTTAAGATGTCGACCTCCTGGGATCAAAATTGTTCCTTGTCAGAGTGCTGTAAGCAAAAATGGTCACTCATCATAGGTCAACATTGGGGTGAAACATCAGCCAACGGGCAGCCACTTAAAACTGTACTAAGTGATTCCCCTGGGTGCTGGAAGGCAATGTGGAAGTGACTATTTCCTCAGCAAAACTTAAATTCTGAAAACACCTGGATGCACACTAGAAAAAGCTCAGCTAGATTTGTATATTTTATATCTCCTTTTCAATAGCAAAAGTAATTTCTGATTAAGACAGCATAGCAATGCATTGTTTCATGGTTCTAGTATAATTTTAGCTATGCTTAAAATTTTAGCTATGGTAGCTAGACTCAAAATTGTACTTCACATTTTTAAAACTGAAAAAGAAATAGTATGGAATTTCATGTGCTAAATAACACAAAAAGCAAATTAATAAATTCTTCGTGCCTGGTGTGCAAGGGATTTTGTTTTGGTTTCTTCTTCTTTTGGTAACCCCTGCCTTTTCAGATCATTAATCTTAATCATTATATTACATAGGCTTTCCGCCACCTTCAAAATGACTAATACTGCAATATTTTTATTATTCTGAAAATTGAATAAAACATATTCCAGAGTGACTCAACAAAGTAATTCTCAGGAGACAAATGGGACTGTCATTTCATTCACAGCAGTCGTTCCTTTTGTTTCCACTTTTTAGTGGTGAAAGTGGATGGTCAGTGACAAAACGGAAGACCTTCAACTAGATGGACAAACACAGTGATGACAACGATGACCTCAAATACAACATCTGTGAGAATGGGTCAGGACTAAGCAGTGTATCATTTTGCTGAACATCAGATCACTTTGAATTAGAACCAACTGGGTGGCCCCTAACAACCACTCTATGTCAGTTGTGGCTTTTAATAATGCATTCAAAAACATATACAAGTTGATTGCATTCATTTCAAAATTCCACTAAAGACATAGGAGTAAGTTGATATAATTTTCCTCTCAGATATGGCTTTACCACTATATTAGTGTGAGAACATGCACATTTAATTTTGGACTTTTTATATTTATCATATGACACATTATAAAATGATGGAAAATAATTTAACCTGACAGCAATTTTCTTGACAAATTAAATATTATTAGAATTGCAAGTTCAACATAGAGAGTAGTATACTTATTTGCTAGATTTGCCACATGCCACAATGATGGTTATGATGGGGAAAAATACAAGTTAGATTTCCTTACCTTGAAAATTTGAAATCCAGAAGGAACTAGATCAATTTTCATCCCATCTCTATCTAAGGATGCAGACCCACACTCAACAGAAGGGAAGTCCTATTTACGGTTATGGTTTAAGAAACTGTCCTAATTTTATATTGGCAGGAGGCAGGGGCGTGGGGGTGGAGTGCATGGGGACTACTACTTTTGGGCAATATGACCTTGCCAAAACAAAACAATCATAACAACAAAAAATCTCCCAAATCTTCAAGAGATTATTTAGCATGTCTCCATGAAGATTAGTGGAGCGCAATAGGTACGTCCATGGTATCCTCATCACAGAATCAGCAGTTGAGATCACCAGCCACTCTGTGGGAGAACGATGAGGTATTCTACTCTCGTAGACAAGTAGAGTCTCACACATCCACCAAGGACACAAGAGTAGGTCGGCAGTGTCACCTTGTCCTATTGGGATATTATGGATTGAACTGTACTCCATAGCAGTGAGTTCCATTTTTCCATACAGAGATATAAGTTAAATGATTGTGCTTACCCAGGTAGACTGGAGAAACAAATCTAGGTAGACTCATATGTGTACAAGAAAGAGCTTTATTATATACAAGAGCAATTGAATATTGACAAAATATCCCAGTGCAGATCAAGTCCATATGTCTGATATTAGCCCATCTGTCTGATACCTATCTATAAACTCCTCTTCAGACTCACAAAATGCACACAATGACGCCGAATGCAGGAAGAGCACAGGCCTGTGTGTGGCAAGTCTTGTGGATTCAGTGGTGGTAGAAGCATCTCAACACTGGCAGGGTCTTTATGTGGCTCCTCTAGGTCAGAGCACTGGCACAACTACATGTATCTTATCAGCTGTAATGTCTTCCAGGGAGTGAGCTTGAGTTTTGCCTCCAGCAAGCTATTTATCTCCTTAGCGCCTCCAAATGAGGTCATCCAGTGACGACTGGATGGACAAGCTGAAGCACACCCCTTCACTCTTTAGTGTCAAATGGACAACAGATTACGTAACTACCACAATGATCATTATGATGCTTAAAAATTCAGCTTAGATTTCCTGAGAAAGAAATGTGAAATCCAGAAAGAATTTGATCAATTTTAATTCTGTCTCTAACCAAGGATGCAGACCCACACTCAACAGAAGAGTATGAAATTGCAGGTTTGAGATTGTTTAGGAAGCTACAGTTTACTGTCAAGCAGTAGAGAGACTAGATCTGCTATAGCCATCTGCATCTAAACTACTTCCTTAAGAAGGGTGAGAGGGTTTGCCTACCAAGTTTGCTCTTGTAATTCAGCAGAAACTAACAACAACAAAATCTCATTAAGGTGGAGCAGGTGAATATAATTGACTTTACCTTTGGTGCAAAGCCAATTGTTTTTGTTTTTTCTACTTGGATACTAATTTGGAGACAAAATTCGAGGAGAGACTTATTTTTAAACTCTGTCTTTATGGAACTGATAAGAATTTAGAATTTCTCCCGATTCAATATCTTTAGCTAGATAGTAATGTGGAAAAATGTTTATACAATTCGGCATTCAAACTAAATCAGTATGTAAATATGCTAGGAACATTTATGACCTAAAAGAGAATGTAAATGTATTAGTAACATAACTGCAACATTTATAAACCAAGGGATTAAGAGTCTTATTTATTAGCATAATCTTTAAGAATAGGTCATGTAATCATATGGTGATAGAGAAGCACTTAAAAGTTCATAGAAAAATGAATTATTTCCACCAACTTTTGAAAGGTCCCTCTTATTCATTACCTACAAAAACAGAGCAGCAATAAGCTTTAGGTCTCACTGAAAACTAGCAAATTTTTAGAAATAAAAGTAAAAGTAAAGTTATTAACATTTAGTGTGATAAAGAATAATGATTGGTCTGTCGATCTTTAAGTATATTTTCTAAATATTAAAGTGGCATCTTATTTAGTGATGACTGCATTTTATCTAGGTTTCTTTTTTATTTCATATTTATCCCCAGGCATTTTATAACAATTATATTTTATATACATTCCAGCTTGAAATCACTACACTGACACTGCTAAATCTTCCAACAGAGTTTCAAATTTTTTCCATAATCTCATTTTCTTCCTAAAACAGAGGTGATCCCCATCATAACTCTCTCCAACATTGGGTTTTACATCAGAAAATAGCTAATTCCCTGGACAAAGGGATGGAAAGCATTTGTCATAGTGTGGTATAGATTTTCTTTACCTTTTTATTATTTTAGTGTCGGATTTCTCTACCTCTTTAAAGACATGTTTTTAAATGCCTTCTCCTGAAGTCATAAGAAAGTGCATTTCCCTATAAGTTCTACATGCAATCCTCTTGATTTCTAATATTTACTTATTTAAAAGCACACACATGGTCATTCTAATGCATTTACCTCTGCTTTTATCATATATATTTTTTTAATGAGGCAGACTTAAGGAAAGACAAGAACAAGAAAAAAGGTGGGTGGAAATAAAATGCTAACATCTATTTTTAACATTTTGTAAACATCTTTTTATAGTCAGTGTATTTCAGAAGGACACAAAAGAATCTTCATTCAGGTTCCTACTAAGTATTTTGGCCACATTCATAGTTTAGGCCTTCTCGGTGAGACAATGGAATGAGGAAGAGTCAACAGAAAGCTTTAGGGGTTTAACAATGGAAAAAATTATATATGAGATGCATAGTTAAGATGCTGACTTTATAGGCATAATCAAAAGCCGCACCTGCATCCATCAGTGGCATTGTCACTTGTGGGAAAAAAAAGAGTTTTCTCTAAGGACTTAAGTCACTTACACATCATTTTCAGGAAGTGACTCTCTGGCAACCAGTCTGTGTAGAAGGACAGTTTAAAAACAGAATGGCTCTTTCAAAACATAGAAATGTTAGCTACACAGATAGACGCATGACCTTCTGAGGACTTTTCACGTCAACTTATTTTCTTAATCAACAGCTTAAAGAAGGAATGCGAGGAAAACTTGTCATTTTTCAAACTTGGCATTTCCAGCAGTTTTTCACAAGTATGAGTCTTTCAGTGAAAAATTACAATTATTCAGCTAGACTCGAGATGAGGTGTATCAGAAACAATTCAAGTCATCTAATACTTATATCTTTTTTCTAATATTTAAATGTTAATTCCATTTCTAATGTCCATTAAAGCAGATTGAACCCTATCACAAGTTTTTTTTTTTCTCACACTTTAAAGCTATTCTTATTCTATTCCTATTCATCTTAGGAGGGTGGGAGGGGGACATGACAGTGTATTAAATTAGTCTTTTCATCAATATTTTAAAAATCTTATCACTCGAAGGTTAAACAACCTTAAATACCATCAATCAATAAGCCCTAAATGCCTCTTAGGAACCTGGTGTCACAGTGTTTAGACACTTGGCTATGAACTAAAAAGACTGTTGGAAACCCCCCAACTGGTACACAGAAGAAGCATATTTTATCTGCTTTTGCTACAACCTTAGAAACCCTGTGGGGGACAGTCGACCTTGTCCAACAATGTCAGAGTGAGTCAGGTAAACAAATACACAAACAACTTGATGGCAACAGACTTTTAAAAGCAGTGGTGTTAGCACAGTTGTTCATAACAAAGAAACACAATTTTTGCTGAGTACTATGCACTGATTCTGAGTTACATGGATTTTACTTAAGGAAAACTCACTCCCTGTGTGAAATTAAGAATCAATTTAATTCTCACTGTTACACATATGGTCTTGTGTGAAAATATGCATGTTTTAATATGTTACATGTATACATTTGTTTAAATGTATCATTCTCTACAATACTGTTTTGACAGTAACTGTGTTTTCTGCCTTAAATGTTAATTGTCATGCCGCTTTGATCTATTGCAGTAAAACGTTTATGAAAAATAGAAGCAACCACTGATAACTTTGCAGTCCTTTGAATTCCATTGTGTTCCTAATATAAGGCTGCTATCAACAATCATAACATACATAGAAACTTAATCATGGTAGGACCTTTTTCTTTCTCCAATATAATGTAAATTACTGGTTCTTTAATGCAAAGTATAAGTAGATTGAATTCTAGATTTTACCAATGTTTAAGGTCCCTGGTGGTTTTGAACCCAACAGCTGTTCCACGAAAGGAACCTCTGGTGATTGCTTCTGTAGATTTATAGCCTGATTCATTATAGGGGAAGTTCAATTACATGCTAGGATATAGGACCTGTAGGGTTGTTACGAGTTCTTTTGTTGTTGAATCAATACCAGAGCATATGAAAATAGACCGACTGTTGATAAGTTCAAATTTGGAGGCACAGGGGAAATTCTATGAAAATCATAAGTGGGAAAGGGGGAGGGTTACAAATTATTTGGAGAAACACATATGTTCTGAGTTTCCCTCTCCCTCTCCTACTCCCTCTCCCTCCCCCTCCCCATCTTAATGGGGGTAGAAGATCCAGACATCCCCCCCCTCCCCGCCCCGTGGAGCTGAAGGCGCTTTCCAACTGCAGTCCAGGTGGATCACATCCCATTAAGGAGCCACTAGCCAAGAGGTCTGCTACGTTGTTAGTTACACTGAATTGCTTGTTCTCTAATAGGAAACAAGGACTTAGGTTTTACTTGACTTTTTTAGCAGTGCCTTTTAAAAGTAATCCTGTCAGTAAATGTTTATTGAGCAGTTGCTATGAGCCAAACACGACTCTTGATAGAATCATTGGTAAGCACAAATGCTCACTGGAATATGACTATGTAATCTGTGGTACAGTCCCACTGTCAATGGAAAAAAATATTTGAGCTAGCTAAAACCCAGTGTTTGAATGCACCACATCATATGTTCTTGGTTTGTGAATTTTTAACTAGACTAACTTCATTGCCAAATTAGCTAGTTCTCACTACTATGTGCAGCATTTTTCTTTCAAAGTAAATGCCTTAGAAAATTTCAGGTGTACCCTCATGTGTTATAAGTTCTATTTGCACAGAAAACTCACTGCCAGTTAATGATTATAAAAATGTGATTATATTTAAATGGATTAAGTTACATTTCATTTTTAAATCCATTTTCTGGATTTCTCCTGGTTAAACAAAGGAAATTCAGTAAATGTCAATATAGGGTCTAGATGTTCCTTTTTGAAGTGAAATTAATAAGTATTTTTCTTGATTATTAGCAAAGCTTCAATTAAATATTCTATGTATTAAATCAATGCGCTTCAGAAATTCTTAAAATAAAAAGGCTGATTGTTATATTGCTTAAAGAAATAAAGCATAGTGTGCAGCACCATAACCGGGAGAACCAAAAAAATGAAAAGGCAAATAGGAATACAATAGCTATTTCATGGATAGTTGGGATTTATGCAGTTCTTATGCAATTCTTTTTTGCCTTCTGTTCCCTGGTCACACAATAATCTGTCCTTGAATGGCAGAATTGTATTTTTATAGAATTTGCTTAGGTGAATAGAATTTAAAGCCCAGCCTAGCAGAGTTCTTTTCTCATGTGATGTTTGGGGATCAAAGATATATTCTTACACGGTCTAGCTCTTCG
Organism: Nesogale talazaci; assembly: GCA_004026705.1. Classification (NCBI taxonomy): domain Eukaryota; kingdom Metazoa; phylum Chordata; class Mammalia; order Afrosoricida; family Tenrecidae; genus Nesogale; species Nesogale talazaci. The sequence continues at coordinate 65,904 of PVJH01009150.1, read as the reverse complement.
AGTGCTCCCGATTATTTCACAGATGATTCCTGTTGTTAAAGTTAATGTCTATTTTCTTCGGGTATTCTTTCTTAGGATGATATAAATGAACACAAAAGACTTTTTGATAAGAAGATTTTCTCAGTTGCCCTTTGAGCTCTGCCATTGGGTACATGTTGGTTCGCTTGTTTTTCTCTCCCCAAGGAGAAAATAAAAAGATAGCGTCTCACCCTTGATGTTTCCCGTGAGCGATACTGACTTAAACATTGGTTTCTCTGTTGTTGGACTCTGCCTAAAAACAAATAAATGTAAGATGTGAATTGAGAATGTCAAGGTCAGATATCACATTTCAGGAACAGAAAAATCTCCTTTTAAAATTACATATATTAATTATTTTAATATCTGAAATAAACAGCAAAAAGAAAAGTTCTAATATAAAAATTACACACACACATATATGTATATATGTGTGTATCTATATATCTATATATATAGATATACATATGTCAACATTGTGCAATCCCCAAAAACATGAGATGAGTCTTCTGGAGATAAATGTTTATTTTGAACTTTAATTTTTATCTGGGTGAAGATAACCAAGCAATTTGATTTGTCATTCATACATGTTTTGATTTGTGACAATGGTTGCAGTTCTCCCAATGTCATAAGACTTTCCCCAGCCCCTCTATGTAGCCAGCATTTCTGTTCATCCTTTCTTCTTTTCCTGCTCCCTGAGCTTTAGCCCATGCGAGCACTGCCCTTGAGATGTCATATGGTTGATTGTTTTAATGAGTGAATATCTTTAGGATCTTACTATTCATCTTACAGACTTGTTTCTCCCTCTGCTGAAGTTCAGCCATGAAAGGGACATACATTTCTGATTGTGCCGAGCTATTTTGTTCAGAGATCTAAAGAAACATAATAAAAAATTTAAGAAGAATTATTACCTTTGGGTACAGCTGTTTTCAGTATGTGCTACACACTCGCCCTGTACTCTTGGAATTCAAAATAACTAATTACCTGAGCAAGATAGCAGAGAATTTGCTAGCTTAAGTATTAATTTCAACTCACTCCCTTTATTTCCTCCATCTTTAATTTTTACAGATTTTATTGGCAAATCTTCTCCCAAGACTTCATTAAAATGTGAAAAAAAAAGAAGTCACTTTAGAACTCAGGTGCACCTGACCCAATTCACAGTGGTTTCCATCACCTCATATTCATGTAAAAACTGGAAAGTAAACAAAGAAAATCAAAGAATTGATGCCTTTGAATTTTGATGTTGGCAAAGAATATTGAATATATTCTGGATAGTCAGAAGTATAAAGAAATCTGATTTGAAAGAAGAACCATGAAAATATTCATTAGAAATATTGATGGTGAAACTTCCTAGCTTATATTTTGGACATGTTATCAGGAGGGACTAATCCCTGGGAAAGGACATCAGGTTCCTTAAAGGAGAGGGTTATACAAAAAGAGTAATAGTCTCAATGAGATGGATTGTGACCTGGATTCCAACAATGGGTTTGATGATAGCAACAATGAAAAACTGGGCAGTGTTCCTTCTCATGTGATGTGGGATTACTGGGGTGGAGTCAAACCTGTTAATCTGAAGATAACCATTGAGTAGTCAATGAGGCCTCTGTGTGGACATGGCTTTCTTCTGAGACTTCTGGGAACTCTGGCGATATTTCCCTCATGGAGATGAAAAGCTATCTCCTTAGTTGTTGGGAGTTAGTATCAGAGACAAGGAATTATGGACAAGACAAGAAGGCAGATTCTGGGCTGCTGCAGGAGCTGGAGGAGAAGCCACACGGCCTTGGCCTGATAGAACCAGATCTCTGAAACTAGAGAGGCCTTGAGGGGACCCCTGCCAGTAATGAGTTGCTTCTGCCACCACTGGATGCTTTTGATGGACCCTGAGACCTGGACACGAGGAGTCATGGTGAGACCGCTGTCAGCGCTGGGACTCTGCACCCAATGGCCTGTGACTTCGTGAGTCGGAAGGAGACTGGTATCGGGCATGTGGGCTAATATCGAACTTGTGGCTTTGAACTGGACTGGGTTGGCATGCTGTCTCAGTGTTCAATTCCTTTTGTTTATAAACCATTCCCTTATATCCATATGTAAGTCTATGTATTTGTTTCTCTAGTCTACCCGGATCAACATAATAGGGAAATAGATCTATGTGCATATATATGTATATGTATATGTATGTATATGTATATATGTTTAGTATTAATGTTGCAGATAACATTGGGTCTCTACTCAAATACTCTCTCAATGCAAGAACACCTTGTTCTACTAAACTGACATTCCATAATGCTCACCATCCCAACATGATTGCTGAAAATAAAGTGAATGTATAAACAAAAGTGGTGAAGAAAGTTGATGGTGCCCAGCTATCAAAAGATATAGTGTCTGGCGTATTAAAGGCTTGAAGATAAACAAGCAGCTATCTAGCTGAGAAGTAACAAAGCCCATATGGAAGAAGCACACTCGCCTGTGTGATCAAGAGGTGCCAATGTAATTAGGTATCAGGTATCAAAGAACAAAAAATCATTATTGTGAATGAGGGAGTGCAGAGTGGAGACCCAAAGCCCACCTGTAGGCAACTAGAAATTCCCTTACAGAAGGGGGTGGGGGGGGGGGGGAGACTAGCCAGTCAAGGTTCATTACAGCATTGATGAAACATATAACTTTCATTTAGTTCTTTCAAGCGTCCTTCCCCTCTCTATCATGATCCTAATTCTATCTTACATATATGGCTAGAGCAGAGGATCTACACTTGTACAGATCAGAGTTGGAAACACAGAGAATCTAAGACAGATAAACCCCTCAGGACCAATAATGACAGTAGAGATACCAGGATGGTAAGGGTAAGGTGGGGAGGGAGTGGGGGCCAATCACAATGATCTAAGTACATACGATCTTCTCCCTGTGGGACAGACAACAGAAAAGTGGGTGAAGAGAGACATCAGTCAGTGTAGAACATGGAAAAATAATAATCCATAAATTATCAATTGTTCATAATTATCAAGGAAAGGAGTGTGGGGGAGGGAGGAGAGAAATGAGGAACTGATACCAAGGACTCAAATAGAAAGGAAATGTGTCAATAATGATGAGGGCAGCAAATATACAAATATGCTTGACTCGATGGATTATGTTGCATGAGCCCTCAATAGTATTATTTTTTTGTTGTTTGCTTTTTTTTGTTTTGTTTTGTTTTGGGGAGCATCACTGCCCTCTGGTGGTCGTGGGAGCTACCCAGTGCTGCTCCTGAGAGCCACTGCTGGATTTGAACTGCCAAGCCTATGGGCCGCAGTCCCTCATTCAACCACTTGCACCACCGGGGCTCAGCCCCAGTATTTTTTTTTTTTTTAAATAAAGATAATTATTGAAAATTGGTATGAGAGTGTTGGAAATAAAGAGAAAAGAATAGTAATTGGAAAATATGGTCTTAATGATAAAGCTGAAGTCCAAACTTGAATGATAGATTTTTGCAACATCAATGACCTCTTCATCACAAATACCATTTTTAAATAAGATAAATAAGATAAGTAAGATTTTAAATAAGACAAAATTTTTAAATAAGATAAAAAAGTCATCATGCATGATGACTCTATGGATGAACTTCTCCAGATGGAATACATAGAAATCAAATTGACTACATCTGTGGAAAGGGATGGTAGCCAGGTCCTGACTGTCAAAAAGGTCTTCAACTACTCATATGTAATTTCTAGCTAAAGTTGAAAAAATTTAAACAAGTCTATGAGAGGCAAAATATGAGTATATGCTATCTGAATTTTGAGACTATATCAAGAAATGATTTGACATATTGAATTCTAATAACAGAAGACCTGATGAACTGTGTGATGGCATTAAGAACATATGTGAAGACAGCAAAGCATCATAAAAATAACGGGAAAGAAAGAAAAGATCAGCGTGGATGTCAGAAGAGATTCTAAAACTTTCTCTTGACTGTACACTACCTAAAGCATATGGAAGAAATAAGGAAGTGTAAGAGATCATCAGAAAATTTCAAAGGGAATCTTGAGAAGACATAGTAAAGAGTACTAAAACGCACAAAGGTCTGAAGTTAGAAAACAACAAGAAGGGCACCCACAGCATGTCAAGTTAAAAGAACAGAAGAAAAATAAGCAAGTCTGGAGTTCCAATACTAAAAGACTAGATGCTTTAAATATTGAATGGCGCAATAGCATCAAAAAATAGAAGGAACACTGAGTCTCTATAGCAAAAAGAACTAGTCAATATTTCAAGAAATAGCATGTGATCTGGAACCAACTGTACTAAAGGAAGAATTCCAAGCTGCACTGAAGGGATAAGCCCAAAACAATGCTCCAGGAATGCCAATTGAAATGTTTCGACAGGCTGATGAAGCACTGGAAGCACTGACCCTTCCATACGCAGAAGTTTGTAAGACAGATAGTAGGACAACTGACTGGAAGAGAGCTCTACTGCACCCATTTGAAAGAAAAGCCACCCAATGGAATGCACAGATTGTATCATATTATCATTGATATCACATGTAAGTACGGTTTTGCTTAAAAATCACTCTGACAAGGAGCTGCTAGAAATTTAAGGCAGATTCAGAAGAAGCCATGGTACCAGGGATATTATTGCACATGTCAAATGCACCTTGGCTCAAAGCAGAGAATACCAGGAAAAGGTTTTCCAAAGTATTATAAATTATACAAAGACATTTGATTGTGTGGATCTTAACAAACCATGAACAGCAGTAGGAAGAATAGGAATTCCAGAACACTTCATTGAGCTCCTGTGGAAATTTTGTTGATTAAAAAGAAGTCATTCCAACAGAGCAGGGATACACTGCTCACTTTCAAAGGAGAGATGTGTTTCAGGCCTGCATCCTCTCACCATATTTATTCAATCTCTACGTGGAGCCAACAATCAGGGCAGTTAGATATATGAAGAAAAATGCAGCATCAGGACTAGTGGGCACAGTTCCTGTAATGTGTCTCCACTGTTGTCCCCAGTAGCACTATGAGTTAGTCAGGGATGCCATGTCACATAAGAGACGTGGCCCTATGATCGTTTCTGTGATTTGCCAATGGCCAATAATTATCAACTCACCTTGATTGCATGTCTCATCATTTTCAGACTGAAGACTTGGTAGAATTTTTCAATTTCTTCATCACTAGCTTTAATGATTGGTTTATAAATCTGAGTTATAGTCAACTGGATTTCCTCAAGTTGGCATAGATTTTATCATCATAGCCATATAAAACAGTACAGAACTCCTCCTGTGAGTTTGTAAAACTAACTCTTCATGGGAGTTGAAATGTACGTCTTTCTCCTGTAGAGTAGTTTAGAAATTCTGACTCCGAGGTTAAAAATCTTATGTGCCACTAAGGATTCATCTATTAGCTTATTTGATTTCACCCTATTACTATGAAAAAGGTGAGATTATTAGCTCTATTTTTCAAATGAAAAAATCAAAACACAGGAAATTTATGGAAATTACAAAGGTTCAAACATTCAGAAAAAAATTTTAGATGCAGATATATGTATATATATAAATTATATATAAATTCTGAGGTTTAGTTGTCATTTTTTCCCCTTTCCATTGAATCAAAACATAAGCTGCACTAAATTCCTGGAAGAAACTTATCAAGATTCTTCTTCAATTGGTACTCTATTGTACAAAGACTGCCTAAAAATGTATACAGTAGCAAAAAGTCCCCAGTATTTTCCTTTTCTAATTCAGTCCTTTCTCCTCTAGTATATAAATAATGTAAGTCAGAGTTTTCCTATCCAAACGGTGCCTATCAAACATGAATTCTGGTGCAATCAAAGGGCAAATCTTTGATTGAGTTTATTTAAATTAGGAATAAGTATCATGAGTATTATACAAATTCATTATCGTATCATGAGTATTATACATTTCATTATAAAAATAAGTATCATGAGTATTACACAAATTCAACCCATAAAATACCCATTGCCATCAATCAATTACAACCCATAGTGACTCTGTAGAAGAGAGTAGAACAACTTTGAGTTCCCAAAGCTATCAATATTTATAGGAAGAGAAAGCTTTGTCTTTTCCTCGGAAGATGCGGTGAGTCCAAACTACTGACCTTGTCATGAATGGTCTTTATCTAAACTACTACACAAGCAAGGCTCCTAAGCTACAGTGAAATATAACAGAAAAAATACTATTTTAGAAAGTACCTGTACATGTAAAGTATGCAGAAGTGGCACTATCAATAGGTGAGAAACTATATTAAGATTAAGATGAAGAAAATGATGAAATTAAAAAGTTTCATCATTTTGAAAGCTTCATAATTTTAATGTAACTTTTTGAAAATTAACTTAGCTCAATTAAACCTTATTAAAGATATTCCATTTAGATATCTTTGTAGACCTTACAAGACAATTTCAAAATGTGTGTGTACTTTACAGAGTAAGGAATATAAAAGATCTTTAAAAAGAGTAAAGCTTGATGATATGATGTGATTGATAGCAAGGTCTATTATAAAGCCAAAGTAATTAAGACTGTGGTAGTAGGGCATGCATATCAAAATTGACCAGGGAATAGAACCGTGTCTGAAAATTCAATGGAGAAGGGAAGTGCAATACAAAAAGGGAAGACTTTTCAGTAAATAGTCTATCCAAAAAATATGTGTAGGTTGTCTCTGACTATTGACTTTACTTACAGCTCTTTTCTTTTTTAGTATACATAATCTTGAGTGTTATATACTACATACAAGATTGTAGCCTACAATTTGCTCATGCCATTATTGTCAGATGTCATTCATAGATGTTCAATGTTATTGTTTATTGTTCAGAGAATTTCTACATAGACTATTAGGACCAAATTGACAATAAATTCTGTGTTTGTGTCCTGAGTCATACTACATAGAATGTTGAGCGATATTCAACTCTCTCAGCAGAAGACAATTTCATTATATACACTCCTAATAACTGTTAAGATTCTGACTTCATTGTTCTTAAACTAACACTGACTTCAATTTACATAAACTTATCATGCAGCCATGAGATGCATCGAAAGTTAATTGAAGTGTGGTAGGTCAACCTTCTCGCACTGTAACACTGAGCTATTGTTTATATTCCCAATGAAAGGACCTTCTAAAACAGAGGTTCCCTAACTTGTATGGTCTACTGTCCTCTTAAAAAAAATTCCTCATGACCTCCCTATCAAAGAAAACCTTTTGTACCCCAGCCCAGAATCCAGGATAAAGTTTAGGTTTCTGCTCTTGCAATGCCCTTAGATCATTCCACACACCACCAGGGGGTGGTGGTGCCCACTTTGGGAAACTGTGTTCTAAAAGCTCATGGAAAACATAGAATTAAAGATAAAATTTTTCCATGAAGTTTTAAAGCCCTCGAATATGTCTAGCAAAAGAGGTCATTCCATTATGAAGTATTAATCTGAAAAAGTAGAAAATAGAAAGTTGTTTTCAAAACATGGATATAAAAATGAAGATCATAGGGCTGAGACCTGGTGGCATAATGATTGTGTGCAGGACTGCGACCCACTGGGTTGGCAGTTCAAATCCAGCAGCAGCTCTCCAGGAGCAAGGTTAGGCTTCCTACTCCCACCAGGGCAGTGATGCCCCCCTCCAAAAAAGGTGAAGATCATTAAGACTTATGTTAATGAAAATAAAATCAATAAAATAGTGGTTTAACAAAGAACTGCATTATTAGGCTATTTAAATAACTATTAGTTATAATAGGATTTTAGAAACAGTTAAAGGAGCAATTGGTATAAAATCACCAATTCTTAAAAACAAGAAGCAAGGACTAACCCACAATGTGGAGAAACTATTGATGATTTGGATAGAAGAACTTAGGTAGAATCTAGAGAAGGATTCTTAAAACTTCCTGATAATTCATATGAAAACTTTGCAGTCTTTTTTTAAAATGTGAAGGGAAATCAAGGAAACTCTTATTATGAGTATTATAATGCCACCGAGGACTGGGTGTCACTTTCAAATGCAGATATGATGTATGTAACTAAAGATTTAGGAACTGACCGTGTTCCCAAAGCATGCAAGAATGAGCTGGGCGAGCTAAAAGTAAATGAAGAATATCTATTACAGCAATGCTTCTCAACCTTCCTAATGCCACGACCCTCGAATCCAGTTCCTCATGTTGTGGTGACCCTCAAGCATAAAATGATTTTCATTGCTACATAACTGTAATTTTGTACTGTTATGAATCAGGCAAACCCCGTGAAAGAGTCACTCAACTCCAAAAAGTGTCGCAACCCACAGGTTGAGAACCACTGTTCTAGAGCTAACACAAGGGCTAATAAATTTCTGTGTTTTGTTATTGATGCTGAGGTCTTGGCTTATGAAAGTGAATATAATTAAATCTACAGAGACAGCAATAAGAATAATAGTTTCTGAGGGTTGTGGCCTCGGAGGTTAGAAGGAAATGGGGAGCTAATAATAATGAGTTCAAAAATGAAGAAAATGTTCTAAAACTGATTGTGATAATTATCACACAGCTTGTTTTAATATGGTGAGACCATTGAATTATATAGTAAATTAATTACATATCAATAAAACTAAAAAATACAATAGTAAGAACTAAAACAACTATGCTATCAACTTATGAAAAAACAAATGTATGGCAGAGTTTCATGATGCAATTGTCCCTACAGAACTCTGTTGTAAATTGAGGACTACTTATTTCTTCAGCTCAACATCTTTGCATAAAAATGAAAAACCAACCCAAAAACAAAAATCAGAAGTAAAATATTTATAAGAAGCTTGGGAAGAACATTTTCTTAAGCTTATAGTAAGCAAGTGTTTTTCAAACAGGACACAAAATATGTTAGCCCAAATAGAAAACAAAGATTAACCAAAACAGATTAAATTGAAATGTATTTAAATTAGTTAATGGTAGAAAATAATGGTAGAAAATGGTAGTTAAATTAGTTAATGGTAGAAAATAAAGCTAGAAAATGTACCTGTACAAAGGATGTGTTTCCAGAATATATCAAGAAATACAAGAGGCACATTAACAAACGGCACTCAGACACCTCACAGAAGAAGGTACCGAAATGGTGAATTAACATTAAAAACATTTTGCAAGATGTCCAATTTAATTTTAGTTCAATAAATGAAAATATAGACTTTTGAGACCACCACACATTCGCTCAAGTGACTAAAATATTGAAAAATCATAAAAAAGCAAAAAAACTTAAACTAGTAAAGAATGAAAAAGCATGGGGGAACCACAACTCATATACTTTTAAAGAAGTGAACATTGTTATAATCTCAATGGATAATTATTTGGTTGCATTTATTAGAATGGAGCACATGAATAACTCACCACCCAACAATTTTGTTTATATTGTATGTCATGAAAGCATGTCAGCCCAGTCCAACTCAATGCCCTATGTCTGATACTAGTCCCTAAGTCCCTCTTCAGGCTCATTCTAATTGGTGGGTCCAAGTTTGGTGGAAGCATAGCAGAGTTTCAGCAGCAATCAGGGTCATTGGACAGGAAGACAAAGGATGAGAGTGAGAAGAATGTTCCCAGGGTCCTCTTTATGAGAAGACCATATTCTAAGGAGACAGAATGAGGCTATAATCAAGATGACAGTCCGACTCCATCCCAAACAGGAGTATCTAGTTGACATAAAACTATTAGGTTAGCGGCCCTGGCCAGGAAGGTGTGGTACCCTTAGGTGGGCGTTACACCTGCATTGGCCCACCTGTGCCAGGTGAATTTGAGTCAGCCTATGGGGTCGGCCAGTATCATCGACCATGCTGCCCAACAGGGCCCATGAAAAGTCAGAGGTTTTGCTCTTGTGCCCTCTCCCAACAACTTCGACCACACAGTGCTGCGCAGCCAGGCTATCCACCCCAGTGCAGCTATGCCAAGTCCTGTCATCCGTGCCTCAGATTCTGACTGGCTTGTGTTCCGTTTACTATAAAACCTGAAACTGCTCCTAACTTTCATAAAACTCTCTTCAATCACAAACCAGGCTTCTGTCTGAACTTTTTCTCATGCAAAGCCAAGGACTGAGCTATATCTCTCCCACAAGAGGGAGAGATCTAGCAAAACCATCTACCTACCACAGACCACCCCTTGTTAAATTGCAGCTCTCCCATATATGATCTTAAAAAGTAAAAATAAACTAACTAAATCATAATTGCACCTAACATGATAAAACTAACACACATAAAACTGAAAACTCGCAGCCCCTATTTGAAGCTTACATTCTATAAGTTGAAAAAACAAAAACAGAAAAGATTCTATGCCTAACAGTTGCAGCTATGTGAACACCTACACTTTAATTCTATAATCCTATAAGCTTCTCCCACCCATGAAAGTTTGTAGATCCTCTACTTCATGCCTTTATTCCTCCAATTTGGGGTTTCCAATATCCATACTGCCCTTTTCTATCAACCCAGTGCTCTGAAGAGACAAGCATGTTCTTTGATGTGAAGACTCTTCATTCCAGTTGGAATCTTATGAGTCTGCATCAATAAGCAAAGTCAAATAACGACTGGCTAAATTTTATATCAGCTGGCAATATGTGCAAATTCACAGACTCAAAAATCTTATTCCATCTGGATAGAGTCTGGTCAACTCAGCATGAACTGCCTCAGTTGGCCACACTGGAGAGGCCATTGGCAGCTTTGCCTCTTGACCACAGACCCCCCTCCTCAAGTTCTCAAAAACCCTAACTCCCTTTGGTTAGGTCATGTCGTAGACTCAGATTCCGCACAGCTCTTTAAACTTCAGATGAGCCAGCCGGTTCTGATATCCACCTCTATTCCCTGAGAACCAGGTCCATGGATGTCAGTGGCCAAACTCAACCGTTCTTTGGTTTGTTGATGCATAAAAATCAACTCACTTCCACTCAACTAGTGGATCCAGGTAGTCCCCATGGAAGTTTTTCAGGCTGCATGCAAGCTCCCTTCGACATTCAGTCATGGAGGGGAAATTTCCTTCAGGTTTGAAGATTTTCCCAGCTTCAGGTGCAAACTACTTGCTCAAATTCTTTTAAAAAAGTAGCCTTTCCTCCCCTTCAGTCTGCCAAAAGCTCTAGTGGCAAGTCTTTTCAGATGCAAATGTACTGAGTACTCAAGGTACTGGGGAGAGTTTACCTTTTCCAAACTTTTGTAGGCAATTCCTACAAATTCATTAACAGATCCAAATTTAATGGCTGAAGGTAATAGGTTTATATTATCATTTCTAATACACATTATATCAAGAAGAATAGGCAGAAAAGAAACAATATAATCCTAGTACAGCTAGGTCTTTACACAATTCTTAAAACCATCAAATTCAAACATTCTTATCTAAACCATCTCATTGATATGCAGTATGCATCAAACCAGAGCCAGGTCTTTTGTCAGCCATGTTGACATGGATTTTTGCCTTAGAAATTTTTTTTTTGCCTTAGAAAATTTTAAAAGAAACTTTTGCCCACCCCCCACCCCCGCACCCCAAGTTCCAATTTAGCATCCATTACATTCATATGTTCTATCTTATGTAGAAATCAACAAAGATAACTTTTAAGAATTAAATGTTTTATTTACCAGGCCCTTTTCAGAAAACCACCTGAGTGTATAGAAACCAACCATGTGGCCATATCTAACGTCCTCCAAAGAAGAAAAATCCATTTCCATTCAATTATCCATAAGGCAGAGGTCATAACTCTTTGGTTTCATGATTTGTATCTCTAGCACCTCACTTCCAAGTACTATAGTGTGTTAGGTTGTATTCATTGGAGAAACAAATCCAGTGACACTCACTGATGCATAAGAAAAAGTTTTCTATCAAAAAGTCATTATATATCAAAAAATCATATTAATCCCAGTTCCCTTGAAGCCCATAAGTCCAAAACTAGTCTAAAAATCCCTCTTGTGACTTATGCATCCACATGAACTGTCACAGAACACAGGCAGACCACAGGTGAGTGAGTTCAGAATCATGTGCATCCAAGGTCAGTGGAATCATGGCAGGGCTCCAGTAGCTATCAGAATCAGTGAATGAGAAGACCTAGGAAGGGGGGGTGAGGGGGAGGGGCCCCGGGGGGCGGGGGGGAGGGGCCCCAGGGGGTGGGGAGGAGGGGCCCCCCCGCGGGTGAAAGAGAGAAGCTTCTCCTTATAAGAAGGACAGAGAACATTAGGTTGCAACCTGATTGACAGGGTTGACTCCAGCCCTTGCCAGGAGTTCCTGGTTGTCATAAAATAATCAAACTGCCACAATGAGAGAGACATTAGGAACTTCACTCCAACTGGCTTGGTTCTGTGTCTGGCTCCAAGGGCAATCCCATGTGGGCTCTGCTAACCCTGGGACCCATTGGTGCCTGCCACCTTCTGACTGATCTAAGGTTCATGTAATTCTGTGCCGCCACTCTGTTACCCAGGCTTCCCTGCTTCACCTTGCTTTTTCATTGGCTTGCAGTTCTGTGAGTCTGATGAGGGCTCTGTCTAGCACCAGACCTGTGGACTTCTGTTGAATCAGGCTTGGATACCTTCTTAATATAAAGTTCTTTCTTATACATATGTGTGCCACCGGTTTTGTTCCTTTCGACAACCCAGCCTAACACCCCTTTTACCACTTTGGTTTAAAATTTTATGCATTTCTAAATTATTAATTAGAACTAAGTGGAGTAGAACAGGAAGAACATAAAACATTATTGTTTTTAGTAGTTTTGCTGTGTACTTTTTTTCACTAAAATACTAATCTTTATTGTATTTTTCTATAAGATTTCTGACCCAACACAGTGGTTCTCAACCTTCCTAATGCCATGATCCTTTAATATAATTTCTTATGTTGTGGTGACCCCCACCCCAGCCATAAAATTATTTTCATTGCTACTTCATAACTATAATTTTGCTTCTGTTATAAATCATACTATAAATAGCTGAAATGCAGGATGTATTTTCATTGTTACAAATTGAACTTAATTAAAGCATAGTGATTAATCACAACAATATGCAATTACATATTGTGAAATATTTATGTGTTTTCTGATGGTCTTAGGTATTCCTGTGAAAGGGTTGTTGGACCCCAAAGGTGTCAAGACCTGCAGGTTGAGAACCACTGACCAAACAGCATTCTTTAAATTCTTTTATTTTTTGCTCCCGCCCTGCACCGCCCCCTCTTTAAATTCTTTCATCCATCAGTGTGTCAATTCCTTGCTTCCGAATGATTCCTATGATTGCCTTAAAGTTTCTAGATACAAGTTGTTCCTATCTTGGACTTTAACCCTGGATGCCTTGGGTTGGCTCACCAAGAAAGGCAAAGCCAGAAGAGGGGAGAGAGAGAGAGAGAAAGAGAGAGAGAGAGAGAGAGAGAGAGAATGATTTAAATAAAGTAAAGTGCTAGCACAGTGGTTGAAGCACTGTGAGTTCCAATTTGGGCCAGTTCCAAGTCAGGGTGAAGATGTCACTGAAATTGAGTAGCGTCAGGGCTGATGAATCCAAGGTCAGCAGGAAGAGGATAAGCTTGTGGCTGTAGAGTTGAATGAATTTAAGGTCAGGAGGTCAGGCTTGTGGTTGCAGAGGCAAAGGAATCTGAACTTGGTAGACAAGATGGCAATGTCTCCCAGGCTTGGCAGGCAATATAGCAAGCCATGGTCCTGAGTCCAAAGAAGTGGAGATTGACAAGTCGGATGTAGGATCCTGACCTCGCAAAAAGCAAGCCAATTCTTTCACTGGGTCTGCGCATATGGACCGTAGGCCACAACTTCAAGTATGTTTCATCATGGGAGCTTTCTGTGTCTTAACTTCCAAACCACTGAGATTCCTGGTCCAGCCAAGTTGCAAAAAACCCTTTCCTATCACATGAGTTCATGATCATAACCCCTGTATGCTAGACTTACCATAACCTCTATATGCTTTACTTACTTCCATTCAATATTACCTATCACTAGGCTTCTTAAGACTTTTTCAATTGTATAAAATGTTTTGCAATATATATGTCACACCTTCTTCTTTGGTATGATAAATAAATAATAAGAAAGCAAATATCCTTCTGAGGAAATAAATGTCAAGACCTTTAGAGTGTTCATGCACTAAAACAACTTCTCAGTGATAACTATACCTTTTCTGTTTCTCTTTGATTATAGCCAACTGAAAATGTTCATGATATCTTCATAAGTAACATTAAAATAGATGAGATTTTTCAAAGAAACTGGTTTTCATATTTATGTAACATTCATTTTGATTCTTATAAAATATCATAAATTAATATAGTCTTTCAAAGGGAAATCTTAGCATAGCTTTTTCTGTATTTTCACTTTAATCATATTTTTAAATAAGGTTAAAAATTATATTTTGTTATCCTGCAATTCCAAATAAATTTAAATCTGTTATTCAATTATATATTAAATTACTCTGATCAATTATTTAAAACTAGGCTATTAATTTCAAAGGTCAGAAAATTCCAATAAGCTTGACATTTCTGCACCATATTAAAAAATAATATCTAAAAAATTAGACCAGTGAAATATATTCTCAAAAGTTGCCTTTCATGGACTAGATACTATGCAAATTAAATTCCAGATGACTTATATTTCAAAGCCGAGCTGAAATTCTAAACTATTGTTGGTCAAAATGCTTGTATATTTTAAATTGTTATTATAATATCACACATATTTTAACAATGTCTCTTTAGGAACTGTTTTCACTCCCTTTCAAAGAGGAATAATAAATTCTGAAGTATTTTGACATAAGAGCTGACTTGCACAATACTGACCATCCATATTTGTGAAAAATCACTAACTTATGTGACATTGACAGTGCTGATCATACCAGTTCTTCTAAAAATCTTTCATGGTCTCTCATGAATCTATTACTGATGTTATGCATAAGGCTATGAAATCTTCTTGAAAGCATTATTGTGGGAGATATGTTCCCCTGGGAAGGGAAGCAAGAAGGATTAGACAACACACACTTTAGCTGTCCCTCTTGAAAGTGGCTTGGTTTTGAGAGAAAGCAACACAATATTGACAATGTTTGATATGATATCCAGAAGGGAAAGAGACACTTGACACTGGGAGTTCTGATCCTGAAAGATCCATTTTGGTGTGATTCCTTCAGGGGAGCAGAGTTGGGGGACACAGGACACGTAGTAGTGCAGATGAATGTGTGTGCATGCCTGGTTATCCTAGGATTGACAATGGATTCCTTAGTGTTTTTTTTATGTTTTGTTTTTAAAAAGGAATGCCTTTTGAACAGATGATGAGATATTGACTTTTATGTGCCTCACTATAGATTGCATATACTTGTGTATAAGGCAAGTTGTGTTGTTTTTCCCCAGCACATTTTTAATGCAGTTCTTTTGTACTAAAATTAGATGCCTTGGCTGATATTTGGGTTGGCTTATAGTCGAGTATGTATGGTAGCTAACAGTAATAGGTGTGAAAGAATGATGCATATATCTACTGGTATTGTATAAGATAGCGGTGGCAAAAGTTAGCACAGTGATTGAAAAATGCACTGTTTTGGACTGAGAGACTGGGGCTATAAATTTCTCACAGAGCTAAAAATTTGTTAGCTATGTGAACTTTATTTGTTTGGCAGTCAAATCACCTATAATTTTTGGTTGCTTTTGTTAAGGACTTTCCTATTTCAATGAAATTATTTACAGGTGGCAAGCATTTGCTACAGTTTGTTTACAAATACATTGATGGGACTTGCACAAATGTGCAAAAATTAATTTTAAGTGATTTAAATAAAATCATTCAGTATAGTAAATGTACAAAGTGAGATTAGGCTCATAAATGAGAATTACATTCTAAATTAAAATTTGTTAATTAACTATCTGTTTAATAGCTATGTGAACTCAATTTTGGAATGTGAAGCTGTTTACGAACCCAGATATTTTTATGCATGGTGCTTTTTCTCTTAAAATTGTTTTTTTAATTTCTAGGCTAAAATAGAACATATATATGAAAAAGTAACGTGTCAAATTCTTCATTGCTTGTGAATTTTTATAAACTGTGCACGCCCATGCAAATATTAGCATTACCCAGATGAGTCCATTTTCCCAAACAGGATGTTCTGTTCTCGTCATTACATTTTTCTTCCCACTCACCCAGAGGAGTCTTTTCTGGCTTCGAGCTTTCAAGTATTTCATTGTGCGAATTTCATTGTGTGTATCTTTGATGAATATAGAATGTATTGTATTCACTTTACCACAAATAGCTATTTGGATAATTTCTAGTTCTGGGCTACTACTTTAAATTGTACTGCTCTGAACATTGTAACTGCTGGAAGCCTTTCATATTATGAAGGCATTTTTATTGGCCATGCGAGTATAATTAGTTCTTAAACATATATGAGGGTCGTTGGATTTGTTTCTCTAGTCAACCTTGCCTAACATACTAACATAAGGACGGAAAAGAAAAGATCCCAGTCAGTTTCAAAGGAGACTCTAAAATATGCTCTTAGTAATGTTGTTGCTATAAACTGTCATTGAGTCAGCGTCAACCCAGAGCCACTGTACACAGAAGGAAAGAGAACATGTTCCTGTGCAATCCGCACAATTACTGACATGCCAGAGTCCCCTGCTACAGAACTTGTGTGAATCCATTTTGTATAGGAAACTCCTCCTTTTCATTGCCTCTCTGTTTTACCAAGCATTATATCTTTCTCCAGGGATTGGACTCCTAACAAGACATCTGAAGTGTGTTCACTTTGGCAGCACATATAAAATATGTCCGAAGTATATAAGACAAAGTCCTGACTCTGAGGAGCACTCTGGCCATTCTTTGCCCGAGACAGATTTGTTTATACTTTTAGCAGACCCGGTACTTTCAATACTCTCCCCCAGCATCACAAATCAAATGCGTCTATTCTTCTGTCTTCCTTATTCAATGTTCAATGTTTACGTGAATATGAGGCAATTAGAAATTCCGTGACTTGAGAAATGCTCACTCAAGGTCTCCAACTACCATTGTTGTTTTTCAGCATTCTGAAGTAGTTTTATACAGAAGATATGCCTAACGCAGCACATAATTTGACTGCTGCTTCCATAAACATTGGTGATGGAGCCAAACAAGACAAAATACCTGACAACTTCATTTACCATGATGTTACACATTGTTGCATTGGTTAAGAGTTGGGTCTTCTTTACCTTGAGTCTCAATCAATACTGAAAGCGCTAATCCTTGATCTTAAGCAGCTAATGCATCAAGTTCTCCTTACTTTCAACCAACAAGGTTGGGTCACCTACATATCGCAGATCATTAACAAGGCGTCCTCCAACCACAATTCCACATTTTTCCTCATATAAACTAGCTTCTCTGTTGATTTGTTCATCATACAAATTGAATACAAATGAAAGAGGATATGATTTTTTTGTGTGTGGGCATCACTGCCCCGAGGATTTGATTCCGATGCACATCATTCCTGCTTTTAAACCAGGCATTTTTCCCTCGTTCTCTTTGCACAACCACCTCTTCATCCATGGATATGATCTGAAGAAGCACAATGGAGTGTTCTGGAATTTTAATTCATCTCAAGGTTATTTATAGGTTATTGTGGTCCACAGTCAAAGGTCTTTGTATAGCAAAAAACACAAATAAATACCATTCTGGTATTCTATGCTTTGATCCAAGATCCATTTAACATCAGCAATTATATCCTTAATTCCACATGCTCTTTTGAACCTTACCTGAATGTGTGTTATTTTCCTTTCAATTTCTTGTTATAACCACTATTTGGATGATTTTTGAAAAAATGTTGCATGCATGTGATATCAGTGATGTTGTTCTATAATTTGAGGCATCTATTGGTTCACATTTATCTGCTTCCAGTGCTGCATCCACTTAATCATAGAATATCTAGAGTAGATGGAAGAAATCATGATGTCAAAGAGTGGAATAAAAGTTTTCAAAGAGATGTTCAAGAACATAAAGTAAAATATTATAAAGAAATTGTGGGAAAAAAACAGAAACCCACACTCAGAATATAAACTGAAAAACTAAAGAAAAAAATTAAGCAGTACTGAAAGATTCTATGGGAAAAATATTGAATGTTGTAGGAGGCAACAAAATAAGATGGAGAAAATACAAAGTCATTGTACCAGAAAGAACTATTCAACATACAAAAATTTCAAGCGGCAATATATGATCAAGAACCTCTAGTGATAAAGGGAAAATTCCAGGTTGCTCTGAAGGAATTAGTCAAATGTACTCATTCATCAATGTCAGTGATTTCAACCTGTGGGTTGTAACCCCTTTGTTGGTCAACTGACCTTTTCACAGGGGTTGCCCAATTCATAACAGTAGCAAAATGACTGTTATCATGTAGTAACAAAAATCTTTTTTTGCCTGGGGGTCACCACAACACGAGAAACTGTATTAAAGGGTCGTGGCATTAGGAAGGATGAGAAGCACTGGTCTATGATAATAAATTGATAATAAATTGCTGCAGTACCTTGACAAGGAACTGCCAGAGGTTAAGGCCAGATTCACTAAAGGACAGGGAACAGGGACCATGATATTGTCATATGGATCTGGACTGAAAGCAGAAGATAGCAGATGTTGCTGTATTTTATGAATTATGCACAGTCATTTGAGTGTGGGGAGCATTGGAAACTATGGGATAACCTTGAGAAGAATGGGGATTTCCAGATCTCCTCATTGAACTCATATGGAACATGTACATTGATTAAGAGGCATCGTTTAGGTTCAAGAATGTTGCGCTTATGGGTTGTGTCCTTTCATTATTCTTATTCATTATTCATGGTATACTGAGCAAATATGGACATCATGCTAGGTAAAGTGAAGGGGCAGGGTAAAAAGAAAGGTCCTCCATGAAATAGATTAACAGAGTGACTCTAACAATAGACTCAAACATAGGGACAGTTGGGATGGTGAAGGGCTGGGGAGTATTTTGTTCTGTTCTACAAATAGAAGTAGAAATAGAAATAGAAATTTCTATTATAAATAGAAATTAACTCAATGACACCTAACCCCAGCAAGTAAGAAATATAAATTAAATTAAATTTAAAGTTTCTTGGTCTCCTATCTAGGGAGGATCATTGTAGTTAATAAAATCTTACTTGTTCTCTAAGAAAATACCATTGGATGAAAGTCTTAGGAAGTGAAATACAGAGAAACACAGAAGACAATTTTTTTCATTCAAATGCTGACTATATTAGCCTGAACCAGATCCTACCTTTGAACACATGCTGACATCAAGAAATGTCCTAAAATATTTCTGGTGACTATGAAATGGAAGTTCATCAAGATAGAACGTGATCTTTGATCAGTAAGTGGCTTTCCTCAACTGGCATCCATGGAACTATCAGAAGAAGTTATAGACTCAAGAAAGTAAACAGCAGCTTCCCATACTCTGAATGTGGCCATAGGAGTGCTCACTAGCTTTCAGTATGGTTCAGAAAGATGAGATTTACAGTGTCAGCGTCCCCTAGGAGCTGTCCAGTCTGCTCTATGCAGTAGGGTCACTGTGAGTTTGAATTGATCAGATGGCAGTAAAATTTTAAGTTGGGGATATTTATGTGATTAATGACATCTCACATGATCAACAAAACTGATGCACAATTACAATGAAATCTGAGAGGCATAACTCAATGGTACTCCTATGGTTTTCTCTCAGTTCTACCTTTGACAGGATCTTTATTGTCTCACCACTTTTTATTCAACAGTTTTATTAGCACTTAATCCATATATTATAAAATTCAATGATTTTATCATATCAGGAAGAATTGTGCTATTTACAATTGCCATCATATTCAATTCTAGAACATTTTCTTCTTTCTTATAGTCATTGTGTATTAATGTAATTATTTTTTCCTAATGTGTCCAAAAAATATACAAGAGAACATTCTCTAATTCTATTGCTTCTACTTGTATAATTCAGTATCATTGATTATGCAACTCATGCTGTGCAACCATTTTTAATCGCCTTTTATCAGCTTTACATTGGTTCTGCCTTTCTAGATTTTATTACACAATGCCATAGAACATGATAAGTTATTGAAATTCTTACAATCATTCTGCTGATATGTTCAAGATTATGAATATGTGAGACCAATGTATATATGAGACCAATAGCATCTAAATTTTCATAAACTTAATTTCTTTATGAAATTTAGATTTTTCCCTAAGCTCAAATATAGACATTAAATATTTTCTCCTGCTTTTGAGTCCCAGACAATCTTGACCTAATATATAATATTGAAATTACATATATTTGAAATAAATCTGGAATCAAAAATTAGTATGTAGCAGCCATGAAGATCTACCCACTAAATTATAATATATGCAACTTCATTTATGTTTATTTTTCTAGTTTGATATTTTGTCATAACCTGCCACAATTTAAAATGTTTTGTCTCCCTTGGCTCCTTAGAACTTGATTGCTTGGGACCAGATAATTATCTTAAGTGCTTGAGGAGAGATGATAATTTTAATTAGACAATGACTGGCACTATTCAAATAACTTATCAAATTTTCTCTATCATATGCAATGTCAAAATACTATCCTGCTCTTTCTTCTGTTTTTCTGATAATAAGATTCTTCAACTGTCCAAATGGGTATAAACTAAAAGTATATATATTTGTATATATATTTGCATATATATATTTGTGTATATGTGTGTATGTATTATATATCTATATCAACTATATATATGTCTATAGAGAGAGGAAGAGGGAGAGATAGGACAAGTCCAAGTCTGGGTAGGTTCCAGGACATGGGTCAATAATTAGTCTGAAGGTTCTTCTGACTTGTGTAATTGCATGGGTAGAAGCAACTAAGTTCAACAGAAAGATCACAGACTTGCAACTGCAGAGGCAAATGAAGCCAAGGTCGACAGTTGAATGACAGACTGTGGATGATTTCCAGAATTGGCCAGCAAATGGTTTATTTCCAAAGGACTTTATATTGATGAGCAATATTCAGGAAATATTCAGCAATATTCAGGAAAAAGCAAAACACAAGCAGATATTTCCACAGCATCCCCTAAGATTGGAAACTGACTACAGCCCCAAGGATATTTACTTTTAATTGATTGTGTCAGAAGTGTGGCCTCAGTAAGAATGTTTTATCTTCCTAACTCTTAAAACTAATTGACAGTGATTACATTATGTAATCAGATCATAAAGAACTGCTAACTGCCTAACCACTGAGAGTCCTGGTGCACTGAAGGTAACACAAAACATTGACTCACTGGGAAAATTTCCCACACATTAGTGCTTATTTAGCCTGGAGGTCAAGCCAAAATTGAATGCCTTGTTCTGGGGTGGGGGGGCGGGGCGCGGGGCAGGGGAGCTTTGTGGTGAAGAAAATTGTCATAAATATTGGTTTAAGACAAGAGGAAGGTAAGAGTGTGAAATTGTGAATATTTGTAAATATTAGGGGTGTGTGGGCCTATGTATATATCTGTACATTCATATACCATGAAGACCACCTAATTTTGTTTTTTTAATATTTAATTTCTTGAAGTCATTAACACAAGACTTGAATCTCCCTTAAGATTCTCTAAACATTTCTTAATTAAAATTTTCATTTCTCTAAAATTTTATATTAATTTGAAAGTTTAATAATGTACTGCATCCAAGTTCTCCTCAGTGGATACATCTTCTGATTAAAGTTGAATATCACAATCAAGATGCTGACACAAAATAGTCAAGATACAGGACACCTTCATCACCACAAAGATCCCTCATAGCCACACCCACTTTTGTCTTCTCTCCCCATTAGCTATATAATTCCTTGCAACCACTAACATGGTTTCCCTTTCAGTTATCTTGCCACTTCAGAAATGTTACCTAAATTGAATCATATGGTCTCTAACCTTCTGGGATTGGATATTTTCTCCTGCTCAGCATAATGTATTTAGAATGTATTGATAGTTTGTTCCTTTTTTATTTTGTGTATTATTTCATGATATCAAGTTTTCATTACTTAGTTGAAGGGCATGTATAGTATTTTCTTTTTATCATTATTTATAGTTTCAATAATATATTTGAATGCAGATTTTTGTTAGCACATTAGTCTTCATTTCTCTGAGATAAATGTGCATTGCTAGTTTATATGGTAGTTGCTTGTTTAATTGATTAAGCATCTTAAAAGTATTTTCCCATAACGGCTGGTGTCATTTCACATTTCTAAAAGCAAGGTATCCATGTCATCATTTGCTGTTGATTGATCTCCTCCCCTTTATAGCCATTCCCATAGATATGTTGTTAAGTATAATTCAGATGTTAATTTCCATTTCCTTAAGAATTAATATATTAGACACCATTGCATGCTTATTTGCTTTGGGTATATTTTGTTCTTCGAGGCTTTAGATTTTTCTTAAAGTATAAATTTATTGCTATGAACGTTCCTCTGAGTAATGCTTTACCTTCTTTCTTCTGAAACATTTCAATTGGTATTCCATCAATACCAAAAATCTTGTTTTCTGGTAAATGCTTTCAGTCTGTGGAGCTTGAAGGTCTTCTTTGAGTCCTATTGATTCTCACACATATGGTATTGAAATGGTTCCATGTGCTCTTCAGAATCTGGCCTAAATGTCTGGCAGCCCCCTGTCAATGTACTGCTGCAACCATTGTTGGGTTATCTTTAAAATTTTTTACTTGTGTGTGATACAATAATATTATTCTATAGTTTGTGCATTCTGTTGGGTTACCTTTCCCTGGAATGGATACAAATATGGATTTCTTCCAGCCAGTTGGCTAAGTAGGTATCTTCCAAATTTCCTGTCATAGACAAGTGTTTCCTGTGCTTTCAATTGGTATTTCATTGATGCCTGAAACCTTGTTTTGGGGTAATGTTTTACAGTGCAGTTCAAACTTATTCCTTCACTCCTCTTGATTCTCACTCATATACTCCCAATTGAAACGATTGAATGTCAATTCGTTTATAAGATGTTCTACTAGTTTCATTGCAGTGCAGGTCTTCCCTCCTGTGGGCATCTCTCTAGTAGTTAATGAAGAGACCTTTGGAGGCTTGTTATCTGGTGATCATATTTATCCAGGCTTCCACATAATATGATTTTAAACATTTGAGATAAAAACAACTTAAAAGTACAAAAAATGATTTCTCAAACTGGAAAGTTAGCAGTGTTGGCTGATTATTACAGGTTCTTCTTAACCATTGGCCATTGGCCCAAATCATGTCTGTGCACTTCCACTCTGCTACACAAGCTGACCCTTCCATACTCCAATTTGAACTCACTCAATCAAACTTCTTGTCTTTCTGTTCTCTGGGAGCCCATAATGGATAGCTGACTAAGTGAGCAGATGGGGACAGACATACTCATAATCCAATAAATATTTTTCTCCATGTATTATTATTATCATCATCATCATCATCATCATCATCATTCTTAATTACTCCTCCAGCACCCCTTCACCTAAGAATACCACCATCCCCTACATAGCATATACAGGCACATGCTAACCCTTCAAAAGGATAAAAAAAAAATCTTCACCTAAATTGTACTTTCAATTTTCACTTTTGGAGTTTTTTTAATTTGATTTCATTCTATTTTCCTTAGTGACTGTCACTTCCTCCAATCATGCAACCCCACCATTCTATGGACCTGTGTGCCTCTCAAGAAGATTCTAAAGCAAGACACACCGAAACCAGATTCTCTCATTGTTGTTTTTTTATATAGATTTTATTGGGGGCTCTTACAACATTTAATGCATCGTTCAAACTAAGCATATTTGTACACATGTTGCCACATTCATCTATATTATCTATTTGAACCCCTACAGCATAAGCTCCTCTTCCCCTTCTTCCTCTAGTTCTTTATTTTTTTAATTCCAACTCCCAATACTTCCCCACCCCTCTTCTCCTCCTCCATGAACTTCCAATAACTTGCAAATTGCTCTTACTTCTTCATATCTTACACTGTCTAATGTGTCACTTCACTCACACACACACACACACACACACACACACACACACCCCGTTGTCCACACCCCAGAGAAGAGGTCACATGTGGATCTGAGAAATTTGTCCCCCCTTTCTACTTTATATTAAGACAGGCTTTGATTTGGTTTTCCCCCTGTCCCCTGAAGCACAACGCTGTCCACATTTACACTGCCATAGCAACAGAATTCCAAATGCACCTCTGACTCATTTCTGGTCTGTTTTCCCCTCCTACCTTTCTCTGAAGATATACATTTTTCTTTTGTGCTTTTGTTTATCTTTTGTCTTCCTGTTGTTCTTGCTTATTTTCAGGGGTGGACACTGAATGATAATTAAAAACAAAACAACAGCATTGCTAGTGTGGGATATGCTTAGAGCCTACACATCTGATGACATAAAAAAAAAAAGACAGTCTTCTCAAGTTATTTTGGCCATTATAACAGTGGACTTACATCTGTATTGCAGCCCCCAGATGTATGGTTTTGCAAATCTTTCAAAGACTGTACAAAAGACATGGCATGAATGGATGTTATCTGGTCAAGCTCGTCTGACAAAAGTTGGAAATCTGATGGAGCTCGACACAGAATTGAGATTAAAGTGGGTTCATGATGCATGAGAAGAGATTCCAGAGGATATGGTGCAACACGCCTTCAAGATATGTGGCATTAGTAATACCGTGGATGGCAGCGAAGACAGTGCTTTGTAGGAGAACGGCAGCAGGAATGGTGATGAGGGCGAACTAACTCAGTGATCACAACGACGTCTGTTCTGATAGCCTCACACCAGATACAGCTCTGTTTGGACCTACAGGTGATGAGGTGGAATCAAGTTCTGACGGACTTTAATTCATATGTTTTAGCTTGGTCGTTGATTGAGCTAAGGTTTTTGTACTTTTAAAGTTATTGTTGATATCATGTTGTTTTGCTGACCCTCTTCCACTTACAGAGCTAGTTTATTGTTTTCTTTGAAATAAATAGTCAAAAACATTTGAACTACTGATGCCCATGTTAATGTAGTTTTATTGGCATCTATTTTTATTTTGAAATTTTCCAGTAGCTGCTGCATCTCCCACCCTAGGCTTATACTAGAGTGTGGCAGTCATGTGCTTATGTTAATTTCATGATTGAGATGTAGGGGTGGAGTCTAGCCTATTAATCTGGGGATAGCCATTGAGTAGCCAATGAGGCCTCTGTGTGGGCATGGCTTTCTCCTGATACGTCTGGGAAATCTCGCGATATTTCTCTTGTGAAGATGAGAAGCTATCTTCGCAGTTGTTAGGGGTTAATCTTAGAGACAATGAATCACGGACAAGACAAGATGGCAGCGTCAGAGGAACCAGAGAGGCCACACGGCTTGCCCCTGATGGAGCCAGACCTCTGAAGCTGGAGAGGCCATATGGAGACCCCTGCCGGCAATGAGTTGCTTCTGCCACCACTGGATGCTGTTGATGAACCCTGAGCCCTGGCAGTAAGGAGCCATGGGGAGACCCCTGCCAGCACCGGGATTCTGCACCTACTGACCTGTGACTTCGTGAGTCGGAAGGAGACATTATAGACTGGTATCGGGCATATAGGCTAATATTGGACTTACGACTTTGAGCTGCACTGGGTTGGTATGCTTTCTCAGTGTTCCATTCTTTTGTATATAAACCCTTTCCTTATATCCATAACCTGTCTATGAAATTTGTTCCTCTAGCCTACCCAGACTAACACACCCTGCAAGCTATTACTCTGTACAAGACACATGGAGTTATACCAGAGCCCTAGAGCTGAAGGAGCCATGTGAAGACCCTTCCCAGTGCTGAGATGCTTCCAAGGTCACCGGATTCAGAAAACTTTCCACCCACTGCCCTGTGATCTTTCTGCATTCAGTGTCATTGCATGTGTTTTGTGAGTCTGAAGAGGACTTTATAGGTTGGCATCAGACAAATGGGCTAGTACCAGACTTATGGACTTGATCTAGACTCGGCTGGAATGTTTTCTCAATATTCAATTATTCTTTGATATAAAAGTCTCTCCTGCATACATATAAGTGTCTCTGGATTTGGCTTTCTAGTCTACCTAGACTAACACAACACACACACACAACCTACAGTTAGCAGAGAAAAAACACAGTAAATACTAGAACAGAATTGAATTAAATAGAGAACAGTAAAAAGAAGCAAGATAAGAAGGTGGTCCTCAGGATTAATAAAATCAACAAACCACTGGCAAATATAACAAAGTAAAAGAACAAAAAAAGGAAACAGAGAAGTGGAGTAAGTTGGTTATCTGACCTTGAGAGCACTACAAGGATTCAAATGACACAGTAGGTGTATGAATTATTGATCTGCTTTCAACTTTATGTGTTGATATGATGATCTGCTCTGTAAACCTGCATCTAATTCACAATGAAAAGTTATAAAAAGAATCATCTTATACCCTATAGAGAGGCATGTGGTCCAAATTTCAGTAAACATAGTACCTGGAGCTACAAAAACTAGACTAAGCAAGGTTGGGCATGTAGTATATGCCCAATTAATCAGCATTCTGTTCTGGATTCTTGCAGGTAAGTATTCTCAAGGATAAGAGTTCTCTCTTTGGTAATGACACTAAAAAAGTTAAGCATACAACCTCCACTGACTTATCTTCCACCATTGGACGAAAAAATTGTGTGATGGGAAACCATTAGGTAAAAGCAGAGAAAAGGGCAAAAGGAATAAAAAGGAGACTGTGGTGAATGAAGATTCCTATTTCTAGTTATTTCAATCTGTATTTCTGGAGGAGTTTTTTTAGTTTTATTGGCACATAAATTGCATATCATAGAATGGTTTGAGCATTCAAACATATCGTGTGT
This sequence comes from Nesogale talazaci, assembly GCA_004026705.1. Taxonomy (NCBI): domain Eukaryota; kingdom Metazoa; phylum Chordata; class Mammalia; order Afrosoricida; family Tenrecidae; genus Nesogale; species Nesogale talazaci. The sequence continues at coordinate 39,193 of PVJH01009150.1, read as the reverse complement.
GTGTGTGTGTGTGTGTGTGTGTACAAGAACAACTACATCCACCCTAGATCTTTCTCCCCACCCCCCCACGCCGGTTAATTCACCCTCAAATGAAGTGAGCTATTCAATCACAATGAACTCCAGTGCTTTCTTCCCCTTCCCACCTTCATTATTGCCTCTCAAACTCTGTTTTCCCTTCCTATCACCCACTCCTCTCCCTTACATTCCTTGTAACACCTTGTATCTGTTATTATCATTATATAGTCCTTCTGTCCTTCACAGCTGAGAAACCCCACTGAAAACAATGAGAAAAAATGCACATATATCTCATTAGTATAAAGACAAAGGGACTCCCATCAGTATTCAAGAAGCCAGGGGAGAAGTTTTTGTCAGGGATCATCTAAGAGATAATTGTTCCCAGAACAAATTCAGGATGTGTCTATAAGAAGGTCACCTGGTCAGTTATTGAGATAGATCCAGCATCATCAAGGTTACAGTGATCTCTGTTTGTTAGCTGGGTTGTTCCAGCCTCTTGTCTTTGGATATAACTGATCTGCCAGTGGCTGGGTCTATCTATGTACTGTGCAGATGGGTTTACACAAGATGGTTTCATCTTTCAGTTTACAGCAGGAGTTTTGAGTTCAATTTTATTACTGGGAAATGGTTAGTTGCTCCTTCAGTGGAGCCATGATGATGGAGTAGGTTACATGTGGGGCTGCTAACAGACAGTTTGAAGACCTTAGCAGCTTGATGCCCTTAGATAATTTGAGAGAGAAATGTGAGGCTTTCTCCTTACAGAGGCTTCATCCCCTCAGAAAGCCACGGGGGTGGTTCTGCTGTGTCCTTTCAGCATTGCTATGGGTCAGAATGGACTCAGTGACAATGAGTTTGGACTTAGATTTGTCCTTAAGCTGACAAACAGGGATATTTTCTATTCATATTCCTGCCTACCCATATCTATGAAAATTATGAGATTTATCTAAAATATGGTATCTAGTTACTCATGACCCGAGAATATTCAGTAATTCTCAAAGAAGTGAAGAAATGCACAATATTATCTAGCATTGCATTAATAAGTTTTAAACAATGTGTCTGTGAGATTACGCTAGAAAGTTTTGTTCATTTTTGTAGTTTATTGATGATTATTATCATTATATTGATAGAAATCAATATAAATGCATTTCCCTGGAGGTTATCATCTATATTATCCACTCACTGTACAATAAAAAAGTCAAAGAAAAAGAAGTATAATTTTTCATTATTGACTTCCTATGGCAGTCATGAACTCATGTCAATTTCATGATTGGGAGTGTAGGGGTGGAGTCTATTCTGTCAATCTGAAGATAGTCAATGAGAACTCTGCATGGCCATGGCTTTCTCCTGGGAATTCTGGGAAATCTCAAGGGATTTTCCTCTTGGAGATAAGAGACACAGGCTCAGTTTTTTGGGACACATTACAGCTGACAAGATACATGGCAGCATGCTGATAGACCCCGAGTTCTGGAAACGAGGAAACATGGGGAGACCCTGTCAGTGCTAGGATACTTCTACTGCCACTGGATACACAAGTTTCTGCACCCACTGGCCTGTGATTGTCCTGGTGTCATTGCACATGCTTCATGAGTCGAAAGAAAACTTTATAGACTGGCATCCGACATATAGGCTAATATCAGATTTATGACCTTGGACTGGACTGGGTTGGGATGCTTCCTCAATGTTCTATAAACCTCTCTGTTATATACATATGTGTGTTTATGAATTTGTTTCTCTAGTCTACCCAGACTAACACTCTTCCTAACTTTGCTTAGCATTCCATTTTCATGCATCAACTGTACTCTTCAGTTCCATTTATAGTATTTCAAAAACTGCTAAGAAATTATTCCCTCAAAGATAATAAATATATTCTTAATACATTCAAATAAGATACCAATCTAAATATCAAGGAATTATTCAATAGATAAAATGAGTTTTCTAGGGCTGAGTCCCAGTGGCATAATGGTTGTGCACGGGACTGCGACCCACTGGGATGGAGGCTCAATTCCAGCTCCCAGGAGCAACGGTTGGGCCTCCTACTCCCACCACCTGAGGGCAGTGATGCCTAAAAAAAAAAAAAAAGTTTTCTTACCTTTCCTATTACAATGAAAATCTCTTAAAACCCTTGAGAATGAGAATTCTGCCTTCTGTTTTCTTGTTTACAAAGTCTTTTCTTTCATAGAAGGGCTTTCACTATGCTCATTAACCAATTACATATTTATCTTTCTCTCTCTCTTTCTGACAGTTTCAATCATAGATGTATTGAATGAACAGAGTAAGGCGGATGTCCAAGCAGGAGGTGGAAAAGATGCTTTCCTTCAATGGTCCAGAAGTGTCCATCAAAGTGAGCCTGGTCTTCCTGCAGAAGGAATAGCATAGTTTGAAGGGTCACAGTTTAAATAGTTATAGTTATTGGAAATCAGGACAGATCACAAAATGAGTAGGGGAGAAACATAGCTTGAGTAGGGAAAATATAGCATTCATTCTGGAGAAAATAAATGTGGTGCTTAATGAACAGTTAAGATAAAGTTTGAAAAGAAAAGGAATATTTACAAAGTTTCAGAGTAAATTCCAGCACTTAATAACTTCAACGGGGAAAGAGCCATTTAATTAAAATTGAAAACTTCACAGACACCAATTAAACATGTGAACATTGTCAATAATTGGACAAATTGAAATGATGCATCACTTGCTAGGACAAAATGTGAAAAAAAATTGCACTTCTGATCAAGGTCATTTGCTCAAATGTAAACATGAAGGATCCTGAGACAATCTTCAAATGAGGGCAGTCCTATAATCATCAAAGGGCTAAAAGGAAAATCAAGAAAACTTGAGAAATTGTTGCCCAGATTAGCAACTACATGAAATTAATGATACACTTGTTATTTATCAATGGTATTTTGGCAGTCATATAATCTGGCATCAATATGAAGATTAAGAGTGTAGGGATGGAGTCTAGCTTGTCAATCTAGAGGTAACCAATGAGATCTCTGTGTGGGTATGGCCTTCTCTGGGAATTCTGGGAAATCTGGTATTTTCCTGTTGGAAGCTGGAGACAGTCTCTCACTTACGCAGAGACTCTCTACTGACAACACTCCCTCCCTGGAGACACTGACAAGACTGGCTCCCTGAGAGACATCCCTGAGGAGAAGCCACATGGACCTACCTTGATGTGGCCAGAAACCTGCACTTAGAGAAGTCACGTGGAGATTCCTGCCAGTGCTCATATGCTTGCAACACCCCATGGATCCAAAGACTTTCTGACAACTGGTTTGGGATCATTTTGCTCTTGACACCATTACATGTGAGTATGAAGAGGACTTCATAGGTGTGGGCTAATATTGGGTTTATGGACGTGATCTGGACTGGGAAGGGTTGTTTTCTTAATGTACATTTGCCCTTTAAATAAAGCTTGCTCTCATATACATATGCATGCCTATGAATTTGTTCTCTAGTCACCCCAGACTAACACGGGCAATATTAGAGCAATAGGTGGATTTAGTAGACTCCGAAGACTACTTGGTAGAATGAAGGTTGCTTTTCTGCTTCTGATTATGCCTGTGTAAGCTAGTGTTCTTGTTTTTAGAAATCAATGATACATGCTACTTCTAAGCATGGTGATTAAGGTAGCGGTTGTTATTAAGTGCGGTGAAGTCAACTCTGACTCATAGAGACCCTATCCTAAGAGAACTAATTACTGCCCAATCCTAAACCATCTTCACAATGATCGTTAGTGTTTGCTCATTGTTTCAGCTACTGTATCGGTCTCTCTTCTTGAAAGTCTTCCTCTTTCTCACGACTCTTCATACCTGAGCATCATATCCTCTCCCAGGTCTGATCTCTTTTGATAACATGCCTAAAATACGGGAAACAAAGTCTTCCCCATTCTTCCCACTAAGAGGCATACTGGCTGTACTTCTTCCAAGACAGATTGGCTTCTTCTTGCAACTCTTGGAATTTTAGATAGTATTTAAATGTCCCCTAATCCAAGGGAATCAATTATCTTGTATTTCTTCTTGGCCATTGTCCAACTTTCATAAGCATATGAAGCAACTGAAAATACCATGGCTTGAGTCAGGCAAACTTATTTCTCCTTGAGACATGTATGCTCTTTAACACTTTAATTCAATTTTGTCCTGGTTTATCATAAAATTGCCCAATGGTCCAATTGTGAGAGTTTCTGTTTTCTTTACTTTGAATCCATACTGAAGACTATATACATTGGTTTCCAACAGTAAAGGTTATATAATGCCATCTGCATATTTCAGAGTGCTAATAGCCTCTCTCTAATCCTGATGCGGGTTCCTCTTAAAATCCCATTTCTTAGATTATTTGCTCAGTTTATTGATTGAATAAATATGCTGAAAAGATTCAGACCTGACACAAAACTCAAACATGGTTGCATTCAGACTTTGTGTAGTCCATAATCTACTGTGATTAATGAATGTTTGCAGCTGGTTTTTTTCTGTTTTTCATTTTTAAAATGTGCCATATCAGCAAATTAAAGACATCTATAAACCTTCCCTTCATTCATATCATTACAGTTGAGTGGAAAATTCTTTTTCAGTTATGTTTTGAGTGTCTTCCAGCACGAGGAGCTTATCTCCTGTTATTCTGCCTGACAATGTTCCACTGCTATTCAGCAGATTTTAAGTGGTTAATATTTCAGAAGCGTATCACCTATTTCTTCTTTCTCATCTGTTTTAGTTGGGAAGCTCCATTTAAATCTATTCATCAAGTGTGACCTGGCTGGTATTTTAAATATTGGTGACAAAGTACCAAAAGAACACAACCACAGTATGAAGAATTGATAGATTAATATTTATTACTGAATATGTGGCCACCTTTGAATTAAATAGCAATTGGGATGTTATGGGTCAAGAGAATGACAATTTAATTTCATATTATTATGAAAAATAAATGGCTTTTTCCTCTACACAACATTTTATAGTTTATTATTGTTACAAAATTAACAAAAAAGCTACCTACTAATATGATATAACACACCGGAATGTGTACTTCATTACATGCAGAGACATGCAATCAAAATACACACATTATTCACACATACAATAATAAATAAAATATGAATACAATGCACTTTTGTGCTATTTTCTACACAGATAACGATTATGGCTTTACATAGAAACAAAGCATGATCTCTTTAGACAAAAAAACCAATCAACCATTAGAAAAAAAGAATAAAAATAAAACATCTTATTTGTATCAAATAATTGTTTTAGCACAAGTCTTAAGAAGCAAAAGTAATTTCATTCCATTCTTTACTCATTTTTATTTTTTGCCATTACAGAAGTGACACTTGGAGATAAAAGCAGAGTAATTTCAATCCTCTTTACACGGCACATTGTAATAATCGTAAATGTATTTGTCTACCTAACAATGTGAGTATCTGGAAAGCAGGATTCATATTTTATTCAGCTTCGCATACCTAGTACCTCTACTTCTTGTCAAACCATTATTAAATGTTTGCTTTAAAACAAGTTTTGCTTTTGTTTTCAAGGTTGTTTGGAATGTGTGATGAGTGTGAGGAAGACCATCATCACTGAAGAAGAAATGGTTCAAACTGTGCTCAAGGCACCTGCTCTTGGATACATCGCAGCACCTGAGAGGGCTATGGAAGGTCAAACAGCAAAGTGAGACTCATCCAGGCATGAATTTTATTCATTAGAATATTTTGTCTACTTTTCCTATTCTCTTCTATGCATTCTAGCTTTCATCACTCAGAGCTGGAGTCCTAACTAAGGGCAGTATTAAATGGCTCTCCATAAGTCTGACTGATAGGACACACAGGAGCCATGAAACCAAGGAAGAGCATCTCTAGTATTTAAGATGGATTTTGAAACAGTGAAAAACATGTGCATTAAAATAATGGATGCATATTTTATCATTTTATACCCACAAACACAGTATTGATACATATATGACATTTTTAGAAATTCACAAGATTATCCTTCTCATTTAATATTTGTCCCCTTCTCAGTGATAATTAATAGTTTGAGATCTATTAAAGACAACAGATTTTTCTATTATGGAAATTCCTATAATTGGTATTTTACAGTAATTTTTCTTTCAAATTTCTTTGTGAAAATCTTTTAAAGCTCCCCATGTTTTGCACTCATCAGTATGTTTATTATTATTATTATTATTATTATTATTATTTTACATTGTCAGGAAGAATATTTCATTTCATATATTTCATATATGGAAAAAAACATTATCCATTCTTCACTTGTTGGACACTTGGATGGTTTCAAAAATTGAAACTATTATAAATAAAGCTGCCAAGTGTATTATTTCATGTGTCATTTAGTAAACACACTCATATTTCTCTTGGGAATGTACCTAGAAGTGAAAATTTTATCCTAGAGTAAATGCATACTTGAGTGTTTAAAATATTGACAAGACATTTTCCAAAATGAATTGATCAATTTATACTCCAAGCAACCTTGCTTAAGTGCTCCAATTGCACCATGTCCTGGCCAACTATTGCCATTATGAGTTTGGTGATGGTGGTGATTGAAAGGAGAGAGGGCCTTCTCTTGAGTGTATATTAGCATTGCATTCCAGTGTAATTTGCATTTTCAATGATTAACCAAGTTGAACTATTTTTCATTTACTTAGTGACCAATTGGAAATTGTCTTTTCCCATATGCAGAACTCAAATTCTTTTTAAGACATATTTTGCCAATATCATCTCCCAACATGTGGCTTATATTTTGTTATCTTGGTGACATATTTTAAGATACCCAGGTGCACAATGGGCTATGCATGAATATTGACGTGGACTTTGAACTAGAAAACAAGTGAAAATGGAATGAAATTATTTTGTAAACATGCGAGAAAAGTGTAAGAACAGTGGCACTTGATAATTATTTGTTTTGCTGCCTTATCTTTGGTAGTTGTGTGTTCAATGTAATATTATCTGAGCTTTTAGGGTTTGTAATTGTGGCAGTCATGTGCTTATGGTAATTTTATGATTGAAATGTAGGGGTGGAGTCTAGCCTGTTATTCTGGAGATAGCCATTGAGGAGTCAATGAGACCTCTATGTGGGCACGGCTTTTTCCTGAGACTTCTGGGAAATCTCGCGATATTTCCCTCATGAAGATGAGAAGCTATCTTGCCCAGTTGTTGGGAGTTAGTCACAGAGACAATTAATCACGGACAAGACAAGCTAGCAGCATTGGAGAAGCTGGAGGAACGAGCGGAGAGACCACATGGCTTTGCCCTGATGGAGCCAGACCTCTGAAGCTGGGGCGGCCAGATGGAGACCTCTGCCAGCGATGAGTTACTTCTGCTGTTAATGGACCCAGAGCCCTGGAGGCGAGGTGCCCTGCCAGCACCGGGATTCTGCACCCACTGACCTGTGACTTCATGAGTCGGAAGACTTTATAGACTGATTTCGGGCATATGGGTTAATATTGGACTTATGACTTTAAACTGGACTGGGCTGGGATGCTTTCTCTATGTCCCATTCCTTTTGTATATATCCTTTCCTTATATCGATATGCATGTCCTTGAATTTGTTCCTCTAGTCTACCCGGACTAACACAGTAATTTTCATTTTATAGACTATCTGTCCACCGGCTTTCTTAATAAATTAGAATCTGATTTAAAATTCTATATACCAGCGCATCAGTCACACAAACTCTCCCAAGTGAACAAAAGTCAGCATTGTGACAGAAAAGAATGAGGAGAATCCAGCATATAAAATTATTTTTCTGGTGTTCAGCAGTAATATTGCTTATACCATATCCTGCTGAAATTTCTGGCAGCTCCCTGTCAATGTATTGCTGCAATTATTGTTAATGAGCTTTAGAAAAGAATGTAATTGTGGGTGATATTAATGATTGTGGCAGTCATGTGCTTATGTTAATTTTATGATTGAAATGTAAGGGTGGAATCTAGCCTGTTAATCTGGAGATAGCCATTGAGTAGCCAATGAGGCCTCTGTGTGGGCATGGCTTTCTCCTGAGACTTCTGGGAAATCTCATCTCATGAAGATGAGAAGCTATCTTGCCCAGTTGTTGGGAGTTAGTCTCAGAGATGCGTAATCACAGACAAGACAAGATGGCAGTGTCTGAGGAGCCAGAGAAGCAACATGCCTTGCCCTAGTGGAGCCAGACCTCTGAAGCTGGAGGAGCCATGTGGAGACCCCTGCCAGCGATGAGTCGCTTCTGCCACCACTGGAGGCTTTTGATGAATCCTGAACCCTGGAAGTGAGGAGCCATGGGGAGACCCCTCCCAGCACCAGGACTCTGTACCCACTGCCCTGTGACTTTGTGAGTCGGATGAAGACTTTATAGATTGATTTCAGGCATATGGGTTAATATCGGACTTATGATTTTGAACTGGACTGGGCTGAATGTCCTGTTCCTCTTGTATATAAACTTTTTCCTTATATCTATATGTGTGTCTTTGAAATTTGTTCCTGTACTCCACCCAGACTGACACAATGATATTGTTTGATAATTTCCACAGTCTGTGTGGTAAACTTTCTTTGGCACGAGTGCAAATATAAATCTCTTACAGGTCATTATCCATGTACCTGTCTTCCAAATTTCTCGGCATAAGTGGATGAGGAATTCCAGGACTTCATCAGCATATTGACACATTTTAATTGGTGTTCCATTTATCCCCGTGATCTTGTCTTTCAATAATGCCTTCAGTGCAGTTGAGACCTCTTTTCTGTCGGTTTATTGTATGTATTGTGGTGCCTTGCCTCTGGCTATGATGTGACATGCAGAAAGGCAAGAAAGATCCTAAAAAGCAAGGATGGAAGGACTTCTTTTTATATACTTTGAATGTATTTTCAGGAGAGATCACCTGAAGTACCTCTTTTAAAGTGTATTTATAAGGATACTTACAAATATATTTGGATAAGAGTGTGTGGGATATGGAGCGATTTCTCCTAAGTTGTCTCCCCCAAATATATGCCAAACCTAACTGCTCACTACAAATGACAAATCAATGAGATCAATGAGAATAGGTCAAGGTTATTCTCCCAAGACTTTGGAGATCAATGAGTGTAGAGTAGAGGTTATTGTCCCAAGGGCTATCAGTCTTCTGGAGCGATCAGACGGCATAGTCTGTTCCATCCTAATTTGGGCCCTCTCCCTTCTGAGAAGGAGAGAAGTGGACTGTTTCCCTGAAAAAGAGACCAGGGAGGCCAAGTCCTCTCAAAGGTGTACAAGGTTAGATTGGCCATCATGAATCTAGGGTTCGCCCTTCTTGTCACATATATATTCCTACTCCTTTCCCTTCCTATTATGTGTACATCTCTCGATCATCCCCTTCTTGTGATGTTTGTGGTACTTATTATCACCCCCTCCACAAGCAGATATGGGATTTGGCGAGAAATACAGAGAGGCCCTCCTGCCCATGCTGTGTGCTGACCTGGCCAGTGAGATCACGGAGTTGAGCATGCTGCCACAAAATGTGTCTGCCTCCTATAGTCTACCCTCTCTCCCATCTCCACTATTCTCTTTGTGTTTACTGTGATCTTTCTATATATTTTAACCATACAATTGTGCTTACTAAACCCATGAAAGTTTGAAGGCCTGGCTACCCCCATAAGGATGTTCAAACACTAAACTCGCTCAGAATAATTCATTCAACACACCTCACCCCCAGGAAAGAAACAAGTATCACTTAGTAGTAAATTCAATTGTAACCTAATTTTCTCGTTTTCTGTTGGAATAACAGGTTCCAGAAAATTACTGTTTGGAGCAAAGTTTGAAATTCTGAGCAACTAAGTTTGTGGAAGGGTTACAGTTCGAGTAAAATTCCAAAATCATTTTTTAAATGTTCTCCATTAATTTAGCTTCCATTTCAATTCTTTATGATAATTAACCAGCAATGTGAACAGCCTTGCCAACAGGCAAAGTGTTTTAGGAAGTGGATTATTTCCAATAGGGACTTGGTTGGGTGTATCGTTGATAGAAACTGGGCAATTAAGGTCAGAAGATCACATGTCACACTCTCCCTGCCTTAGCCAGAGGACCCTGGAGAAGTTTTGTAAACACTTCCATCCAGCATCATGGTTGTGTCCCAATCATGGTCTAGTTCTGCTTCTGCAGTCATCCCTGCACCTATTATGGATTGAGCTGCTGCTAACCATGGTTTTGTGGCAATTTTCTTGGTACTCTAGGTCCCATTTAAAGAGTCAACGTTCTCTGACATCATGGCCTTCTGCTAGTGTTCTCACTCATGCAAAAGAATTGCCTTTGTCATCTCTCTGCCCTATTTAAGATGAATAAATGTGACTCTATAAATCATATTTCAATTTGGGATCTCAACATGCTGTAGGACAAATTAAAAAATTCATTTCCTAATATTGTACTTATACTTCTAAAATTTAGAAATAAAGAAGAGTCAGCTAAATAATTTAATAATTAAGTAATTTAATAATTAAATAATTTAATTGATCATTTAACCCAAAGGGTGCACAGAAGAGCTGAATTACTGTTCCTGAAAATATGAGGTTTGAAAAGTAAAACAAACAAACAAAAGCTTTAGAATTTGTTTTTTGTTTGGGCATCACTGCTCTCTGGTGGGAGTAGGAGGCCCAGCCCCACTGCTGGAATTGAACCTCCGTCCCAGTGGGCCACAGTCCCACGCACAACCACTATGCCACCGGGGCTCAGCCTAAAAGCTTTAGAATTTGGATGGAAAAAGAGGAATTTAGTTCTTAAAAACTTTTAACAAAAAAGATGTGTTTTTCTAAGCCAGGAATAACACATTCAGGAAAAATGGTACTTTATTCATCATCAAGGAAGTACAATGACTTTTGTGACAGCATATTTATATACCTAAAATGAAGATAAGTTAATCCAAGTCTTATTCAAATTCTGCACCAATCACAAGATCCAATTGTAAAGAAATTGAAGAATTCTGCTAGTTTCTTTACTCTGAAATTGATCAACCATATAATAAAGATATGTTGATAATCTTTGTTTACTAGAATTTGAAATGGAAAACAAAGAGAAAGGATCAATGCATGGCAAATATTGCCTGAATGAAAAAAATGAAGCATGACTGACCTTTGTAAGACTGAATATTTCTTCATTACAAGGACATTCTTCAACAACATATATGGCTACTCTACACGCAAACCTCCTTGAAGAGAATACTCAGGAATCAAATGGACAACATCGGTAGAAAGAAGTGACGAAGAAACTCAAGTACGATAGCATTAGCCGAAAACAGGCCAGAGTCTCAGAGAGGAGCAGGCCATTAATTGCTCTTATATGAGTTCAGGTGTAAATGAAGCAATATTTTAAAAATCCATACAAACTAATTTCCACATTTTAATATTTTCAACCTGAATTAAGAAACCATCTCCAGAAGAGATTCGATGCAATTAACACAAATGACCAAAGGCTTGATAAATTGCAAAATGCATCAAGGACATGGCATTTAAAGAAAGCGAAAGGCTATCACAAAGACAAGAAAGAGAAAAGATGAACGCACATGGCAGAAATCATGAAGTTCAAAAAGAAGAAAAAACTCATGGAGTAATTGAGAGGTTGAGACGGAGCCACAAAGAGGAGACAGAGTTCATTTAAGGGGAAAAGCATCTTGAGCTCCTGGGCAGTCTCGAGGTCCGAGAGTTAGGCCAGGGAAGCCCCATTTGGTATTGGGACAGTGGAACATATATAGGGTTTGAGCTACAGGCATGCAGGCTAATGGAAGAAAGGGAAGGTTTCTTGTGCTGTGTCTGCAAGTTTCAGGTTGGGAGATGACTTATGAGCAAATCATCTCTTTTTTCAAACTTTTTTCCCAGAATGTTAGAGGGGTAGCTCTGTGCCTTGCCCAGGTAGAGGCTGTGCCCTACCTGGGGAGATAAGCTCTGTGAGATGCCAGAGACAGGGGTCACAAAGTTCAGCAAGTTGTTCATTTCCTTCCTGTTAGACTGGTACAAAGGGATACAAGGGTCTGCCTGGTCCAGGGGGCTGTCTCATCCAACCCCAGCCCATACAGTAATGAAGTGAAGAGTAACTTTCAAAGGACCATTGGAGAAAACAAAGCAAAGCATAATAAATAAAAGTTAGAAAGCAAAAGGGGAAAAAGATGCTCAACTATCCAAACTTAAAGAACTAAAGGAGAAATGTTAATCTCAAGTTGAAAGACTGAAAAATTCTCTGGGCTAAAGTCATAATGATAATAGGAACTCAAATCAAATTTTACAAAAAGATCAAAAGAATACACAGCCATTGTATCAATAACTGATCATCAACCAGCCATTTAAATTGGCAGCTGATCAAAAAAACCCACAACAGTATTGAAGGAAGAAGTCCAAGTTGTATTGAAGGCTTTAGCAAAACTCAGAATCTGGGGATTAGTGGAATGTCTATTGCAACGTTTCAACAAACTCATGATTGCCGGAAGGACTTGCTAGTGAATGCCTGAAAATTTGTACAATAGATAAGTGGAAAATCAACTAAAAGAGAAACACATTTGTACCCATTCTGAATATAGATTACCCAACAGAGTGAGCAGATTTTCAAGCAATATTACTAACATTAAAGACAAGTAAAAATTTGTTAAAGATCATTCAAAAATTGTTTCAACAGTACATTAGCAGAAAGCTGCTATTAATTTAAGATAGATCCAGAAGAGACCATGGAATTAAGGCTATCATTGCTGATATAAAGGAAAATTGGCTGAATGCAGAGAATAATAGAAATATGTTTACCTGTGCTTTATTATCTATACAAAGTCTAAGATGCTTGTTTATGTTTTGTTGAGTAGGTATTCAACTCTGTGGGTCATAACAAATTACAGATGATGTTCCAAAGAATGAGAATTATGCAACATTTAAAGTACTTAGGCAGAACCTGTACACAAAGAGGCAATTGTTTGAATAGATTAAGTGGAAACTACAAGCTTTTAAATGAGGGACTGTGTGTGCTATACTCTTTTATCACCATTATCCAATATGTATTTTATATGCTGAGCAATATGAGAAAACAGATCATATTTAGAAGAAGAAGGCAACATCAGGATTGGAGGGAGACTCATACACAACCTTTGATAGTCAGATAATACAATCTTGCTGGCTGAAAACCAAGAGGACTTACTGATGAATAACATAAAATAAAGCCTTCAAAATGGATCACATTCAAATAAAAGAAAACAAAAACCCTCACAATTTCACCAGTAGATATTACGAAAAATGTACAATCAGGTGTAAACTGTCAAGGATGTCATTATACTTGATCCACAATCATGATCATAGAAGCAGGCATCTAGAAATCAAATGGCATATTTTGGGGGGCAAATCTACAGCATATCTTTAAAATGCTATAATCAACCTTAAGGATATGAAGGAAACATAAGAAGTGCAAATATACATCTAAGCACAGACCAAGAGGCAAAAAAATAACAATACAGGAAAGGCAAACACTTAAGGTCCCATAATTACCAAAGTGTCTATCAAATTCTGGCATCCTAAACCATTTTTAGCAAAATAAATAAAAGAAATCTAACACCAAGACACTTAATGCAGAATTCTCTGAACATGAAAACAAAAACAAAATACTTTAAACAAAATTTAGATTGTTTGCAACTATTAACCCTAACTTCCTTTGTGTTAGTATAATGTCCTATTATATTGATGATAGGTTACTCTAGCACATACTCTATGTATCTTCCTTTGGTTTCAAATAGTCTCATTTTGGTGCTCAATCTTATGATTTAGCTGGCCAATCAAATGAGGATTAGCAAGCTAGATTCCCAATTTGCTACTGTTATTATTAAGTGATGTCAAATTGTTTCTGAGTTACAGTGATCCAACAGAAAAAAACACTGCCTAGTCTTGTCGTATCCTCACAATTGTTCATTCAGTCCATCATTACAGTCACTGTATCAATCCATGCCTTTGCCAGTCTTTCTCATTTTTGCTGTCTCTTCACTTTATCAAGCATGATGTTCTTTTTTTTAGGGATTTGTTTCTTCTGATAACATGCCCAAAATACACACAATAAGAATTCTTCAATTCAAAGAAGTATCCTGATTATCGTTCTTTCACAAATGATTTTCTTTTGGCAGTCAAAGATACTTTCAAACATGAAAATGATTTGCAGGCACCATAGCTCAACTGCATCAATCCTTTGTACCCTGAAGTCAATCTATATTTGAAAAGTTGGGAAATTTTCTAATATTTCTTCATGAAAAGAACACATCACGATTTATCATCTGATGAAATAATACAAATGATATGGACTTGAAGAAGACTTGTACTTAATCCTCCTTGAAGCGGAAGGAGCCATCCTAACTTGTTTTAGCAGATCTCACAGACAATCCAACAAGGATGCATTGCTTTTGTTTATTGTTGTTTTATCTTCTTTTTCTTAAATTTTATAGTGTTTTATTTAAAACCATGGTGATGCAATGCCTGTGTCATAGTGGTCTCTTCATTGTGTTTCTACAGTTTGCAATTAACATTTAAAATACAAATAATAGTATAAAATAGTTTTCTGTTGTACAGAATCAGGAAACTTTTTGCAGGGATCACATCCAAGTCCTATTAAAATAATATTATTCTTCCAAGGGTAGATGCATCTGGCAAATTTTGCCCATTACTCTTCCAAAATTCCTTTGGAATAGCAACTTTTATGCATCTCTTATTGTTCCTTGTCTTAATGAAAATGTACATTGTCATTGCCATCATCTGTCTTACATTTTATGTTAAGCGTATGACGAATGATTTCATGACTTTTGTTCATAAACTGACAGGTCAAGAAGTAATGAACACAGACCTAGTGTAGCTTCTATGTTCCTAAACTCCAAATTATTTTCTGGATTGAATGAAAATTTGAGATTATATTAGGCTGATCATCTAGAAAAGCAAAACCTGTAACACGTATCTATGTGGATATATAGAAAGAGATTAGTCTTAGTAAGTGGTTCACACCATTGAAGAAGCAGATAAATATAGTCTGGTTCAAGTCTGTGAATAAGATGGTAAGTTGGAGGGCTGAGGCCCGGTGGTGTAGTGGTTGAGTGCGGGACTGCAGCCCTCTGGCTTGGCGGCAGCAGCTCTCCAGGAGCAAGGCTGGGCCTCCCACTCCCACCAGAGGGCAGTGATGTCCCCTCCCCCCCAAAAAGAAAAACTATATATGGTAAGTTGGAGGCCTCTCCCAACTGGTATAGCTGCAAAGTCCAAAGAACCAGGAAGTAGAACAATGATGTAGCAAGCTCACAGATGCAGAGATGAACGAATCTAAAGTTGGGAGTCCAAAGATGGTTCTTGGGATCAGAGGGTGATATGATGAGATTCACAAACTAGATCCAGGATCCAGATCCGGCACAGGAGATACCAGCTTCCCTCTAATATCAATCCATACTAAGAGCAAGCTGTTATCCAAAGGAAACCTCCCTCAATTTCATCAAGCTGTGACCAGATTAAAAAGGTGGCACTCATTATTCTTGCCACAACTGTTTGGCTGCGTCACAAAAGACCTCATCATGGACTCTATTGACTTAAATCATAGGAGAATCCTGACCTAGCCAAGTTGGCATAAAACTCAATGATCACAGAGTTCAGGAGTTGGCCTTAGTATATTATCTCCATCTGAGCCTTGAATATTTATGATCAAGATAGCCTGAGGTCATTTAGAGTCTTTTATTTGTCTATAATATTTCCTGCATCTTGAGATTTCTATGGAAGTGATGTACTGTCCCACTCCCCAAGTGTGTGCTGAACAAATTTCATGTTTTACTATCAGGCATCTATATTAGTCTTCTTTGACTCATGATTTTGAATTTGGACATGGTTTGACTTGACCACTGATATCTTTAGCATGCTGGTCTTTTTCAACCTGAGATAGAATCTTGCACCTCTGTAATCACCCTGATAGGATATCAAAGGTGATGCTCTAGACTAATTTCTAGGGTTTTTTTTCCCACCTTCAGTTCACTTTATTCTTTCCAAAGGATTCCTTCTCCACTTGGCTCTGCCAGACACCCCCCTCCCCATCCTCCCAGGAGTCCCCTCAGCTGGCGGCCATGGGGACAGACAGAGGGTCATCTTCAGTCCACATCTGCCAAACTCTTCCTGTGTCGCACGTGCCACCCCCCACTGCAGTTTCTGTGCCTCTCACAGTAGGATGTGCTCCTGGCCTGGATTGGGGCTGCAGTCTGCACCATGATCTGGGGCTCAGCCTTGGCAGAATGGTGGCAGTCAGTCGGTGACTGTGGCACATCACCTGACTTCATGCATTAAATTAACCAGCCGGCCGGAGAGCACTGTTATCCAGCTGTCAGGACCTAGCCACTGCAAAATGACTTAACAGGGAGCCTCCCCGCATTCCTTCAGATCCCACAATTGTGGGAAGACTGTGGGGTTAGCAGTCAGACCTCTGAGCCTAGATGTGGCACAGCCCCTCTTCTCTCTGTCCTCTAATGACACAGTGGTGGCACAGTGGCCGCGCTGCAATGACTCTAGGGGCATCTAGGTTTTCTTAGATGGACTTCCTAGTCCAAAAAGACTATGAATGGGTGTCTCATGCCTGCACAAAAATTACAACTTGGAACAAGATCAACTAAATTCATATTATATCAGTAAAATCTAAGCTGAATATAGCCCCATGTGCAGAAATTACTCATTAATTTAAGCCTCAGAGTTTTTAGAATAGTCCATTCTTTTATATAACACAAGAAAAGTCAATGAATATATATTGATAGATATCAGACACCAGTAAACACAAATAATTTTAAAGAGCTAGCATTTTGTGCAACATAGGTAAAAGTCTTTGTTCCCTTTGGTTCTCTGCCTCAATGAACTACATAAATTTGATTCCTTAGCTCAATGATAAGGCAGTGAATTTCAGACCATCACTTTTAGTTTGCTTCTACATTCTGAAACTGAAAATTGCCAAATGGCCCAATTCAGCAACAACAGAAAAAGCAGAAATAACTTCCATGTATTTTCCTTCACTCTAAGAATTGGCACTGCAAATCCTCACTGCTTTCAAACAATTGGTTTCCACTCAATTTTCATAACTGCTTCAGCCTTCATAGTTTTTTTATTAGTAAGGTTATTATAGAACAAGTTACTCTATCAGGACAGAGGTAAAAGTTATACATTTATTTTAAGTTTCAATTTTGAAGCAACTCTGGAGCTTTTTCTGGGCAATTAATCAGTTATTCTGAATTCCATTTCTCTCTCATATAGTTACACCAACCTTGAAAATGAGAGCTCCCCCGTAATATTATAAAAAAAAAAAGTCATGAACATAAAATGTTAGTAAGCATACATTGAGATTTCACTGAGAATATCTTTTTAAATTTCCACAAAGAATCCATTACTATTTTTATACGATTTATTGAATTGACAAGCTACAAGATGAACCACTTTTCATTGCGTTGATCCTGATTCATGAGGATGCTGTGCAGGCTTATGTTTGAGGCCACTGTTGAAGTCATTATCAACCCATCTGATCTACTAGTTTGAAATGAAACAAATACTATGGGTAAATTGAAAACAAAGTAGATTATTAATTCCTACTGCTACTCTAAGAATCTGCTACAAATAGAGTAATCTATAGGAATATGGCGAGTAGTTAAATTAAATGTTTCTGAATTTCTTACAATTCCTTGCAATATGACCATCGTGCTCCTGTATATATATTTTATATTTCTTCTTACCCTTTAAAAAGACACTTTTATTGTTGGCTTAGAGCCCATCTGAGTGGACTAGAACATATCTTGCATGAAGGGGAATTAGTTAAATATGGTGCCTTTGTCTATCATTCCCACACAATGCAAATGAGGTGTGAAGGCTCCGAATTTGAGGACTGGCCAGTGACGTCATTTCTCTGTTTCTAATTGAAGTATCCCAAGACCAGAGGGAGAGAATTCCTGGATCATCCAGGAAGAAGAGCTGCCAGCGGAGCGGGTTTGAAATCCCTGAAAGCCTTGAAGTGGCAGAGGAACAGAGGCCATTCCATATGGAGACCAGCGTCCTAGGAGGGAGAATATGAGAGGGAGCATAAGAGCAGTGCCAAGAGTAGGAGACTATCAAACAGCAGTAGCAAGACTGCCTGGCCCATGGATGCAGAGTCCAGTGGACCCAGTGGCTCAGAGGCTGAGGACTACAGAGGAAGAGATTTGGCTTAGAAGAAGTGTTACATGGAAAGGGGGCTATTTCCTTAGTGCTTCCTGATCCTGCATTGTAGAAACCTGTTATCTTCTCTTCCAAATACCTCTCATTGTGAGTACTGTCTGTGTATTCTGGGTGGCCAGCACAACAAGTTATTTCAATGCAGTGGAAAAGTAGAGTGTCATGAGAGAAACAGCTCAAATTTAAATCGGGTTAAAGGTGAAAAAAAGATAGAGGGTGGAGATATTTTTGATGTCTGTTTTTTTGGCACTCAGCTTTGGGTTGGTATGGAGATGCTTGTGAAATCAGAAGGGTATAGATGTATCTTCCATATTGGTTTAGTGAACATTATATTAACTTCTCTGATAATATCTACAGAGACCATCATTCCAAACACGGTCATAGTCATACCTACTAAAGGTTTGAAAAATCAAAACGTAATTGGGAAAGATACAATTCAACTTATAACAATAGGTTCCAAAGGACCTGAGGTACTTGTCACAATATAGTTGTAATCTTAAGTAAGGTGGTCAAAGTGGACTTCCTTGGGACAGTGACATTTGATTTAAAACTTGAAACAAGAAAGTGGATTACCCATGATCCAGTAAAAAGACATATTAGATAGAGTGCCCAGCAAAAGGCAAGTCCCCAAACTTGGAACAGACCTGTGAGAGCAATTTGAAGCACAGAGGAACAATAGCAGGTGAAACACAGAAAGAGCAATATGAAGACAGATAGCTCCTGCAGAGTTGAATGAACTCTTATAAGACCTCATTCATGGAGTGAAATGGGTAACATGATGTGTAATGAAAGAAATGGCTGTGTCTTATTTGCATTGCCATATAACCATATTGGATTTCGACTAAAATTAGATAATAGCATCAGTCTAGAGAAAGGGGAGAAGAGTTACAAGCTGTGGCGGTCATGTATTCTGGTGTCAATTTGATTGAAAGTGTAGGATGGAGACTAGCCTGTCAATCTAGAGATAGCCAATGAGACCTCTGTGTGGGTGTGGCTTTCTCTGAGAGTTCTTGGAAACCTTGTAATATTTTCCCTCATGGAGATAAGAGACCATCAACTCAGTTCCTGGGACACACTCTACTGACAAGATAAGAGGGCAGCATGTTGATTGACCCTGAGTCCTGGAGGAGCCTGAGTAGAAGCCACATAGGCTTACCCTGATGGAACCAGACCTCTGGGGCTGGAAAAGCTACGTGGAGACTCCAACTAGTGCTGAGAAGATTGGGAGGTCACAGGGAGACCCCTGACAGCACTGAAATGCTTCAACCATCACTAGATACAAAAGACTCTGCACCCACTGGCCTGTGATTGTCCTTATGTCATTGCATTGTGAGTCTCAAGAGTACTTATGGATGTGTATCAGACATATGGGCTAATATTGGACTGTTGGACTTGGAGGGCACTGATTTGAGACGCTTTCTCATTGTTCCATTCCTCTTGTATATAGACCTCTCACTTATATACATATGTGTGTTTATGAATTTCTTTCTCTAGTCTACCCAGATTAACACTCAAGATTACAGAAATAATCCCAGTGGAAAATGATTGTGACCCAGACAAGAATGAGAGGATAAGAATATGTAAAAAGTATGTGGGTTATGCATATATTTGGAGAAGGAAGGACAAGATTTCCTCGCAGAACATATGTCAGCGAAAATAAGTAATGAAGGATGGTGACAAAGTTTTGACCAGAGAAATGGGAAGAGTGACCTTGCTATGAACTGGGATGAGAAATATGGTGGGGAAAAGGTATTGTGGAAAAAAAAATTGAGAGTTAAAATTTGGGAAAGTTAAACTTCAACTGTCTATTCATTATCGAGAAAAGGTACTAAGACTTCAGTGAGTTATGTAAGACAAAGGAAAACGATAGTTACCTAATAACTAGACTATCTAAAGAGTTTAGGGATGGAGCAAAGAAAGAGTTTGCTATGGTGGGTAGCTGCCATAGAGGTGCTTGGAACTCATAGTGACCCCTTTGTGCAACAATAAAATACCACCTGGTCCTGCACAATCCTCACAGTCATTATTATTTTTGAGCCCATGGTGCAGTCACTGTGTCAATCCAGGCCATCTACGGCCTTTCTTTCTGTTTTCCTTTGTCCTTCCACTTGACCTTCTGCAGGGAGTGTTCTCTCCTGATACTTGATCAAAGCCCAAAGTGTGTGGACAAAGTCTCAACACCCTTACCTCTGAAGAGCATTCTGGCTGTACTTCTTCCAAACATATCTGTGGTTTTTTGGCAGTCCGTGGTTCTCTCAATTTTCTTTACCAACACTACAGTTTAAATGCATTGGTTTTTCTTCAGTCTTTAATATTCGACGTCCAACTTTCATGTGCACGTGAAGCGATTGAAAATACCATGGTATGGGTCATGCTATTTTAGCCCTCAAATAAAAATCCTTGTTTTTCAACATGTTAGAGAAGTCTTGTGCAGCATATTTGCCTAACGCAACTCAACTTTTGATCTCTTGGCTGTTCCATAACTTGTGCGTTTTGTTGGGTCTTTCTTTGGAATGGGCACAAATATGGATCTCTTCCAGTCTATTGGCCACGTTTGCAAATTTCCTTGCAGAGTCCAGTGAGTACCTCCAGTGCTTCATCAGCTCATTAAAACATTTCATGTGGTTTTCCATCAGTTCCTGGGGCCTCACTTTTGGCTAATACTCTCAGGGAGCTTCAACTTTTTCTTTCAGTATCACTGACTCTTGGTCCTATGCCACCTCTTAAAATGGTTGAATGTTGACTAGCCCTTTTGCTGCAATGACTCAGTGTATTCTTTCCATCTTTTTTTCATGCTCCCTGCCACATTCAATATATATTTTTTGCTAGACTTTGAGGATTTATTTCAGAAAAGTCAAGGGTACACACTCTTGGGCCTTTAGTATTTTGAGTAAAACTTTTATATTGAAACTTGCGGTTTTAATTTTTTTTTCTTGAATCCTTTGCGTTTAAGATGTGCTGAGTGGTTTCTTCAATTTTATTTTCTAACTCCGGGTCTTTGCACATTTCAATATAATATTTGACTTTTTCTTCTCTAGCTGCCCTTAGAAATTTTTCACTTCTTTAACTTCATAATTTCTTCCCTTTACCTTAGATTCTCTAGATGAAGAGAAATTTCAGTCTTTTTTAAACTACTTTGTCTTTTTTTAACCTGTCTTTTTAGTAATCTTTTGTTTTTTTCAAGTATGAGGTCCTTGATACCCTACAGCTCATGGTGTCTTCTGTTGTTAGTGTTTAGTGCAGCAAAACTCTTCTTGAGTTGTTCATGAAATCTGCATGGGATAGACCCGAGATCCTACTTTGGCTCTCATGGACTTGTTTTCATTTTCTTCAGTTTAACCGAAACTTCTATGAGCAAAGAGTCCTGGAGACATAGTGGTTACACATTGACCTGGTAAAGGCAAGGTCAGCCATTCAAAAACACCAGCCATTTCATGGGAGAAAGAACCTCCTACTCACATAAAGAATTAAACTTTTTGAAAACTCATAGGTGTAATACTTCTCTGTGTGGTACGGTCATTATGAGTAGGCATTGACTTAGTGGCAGGGAAAGAGAGGGGAAAAAATCTTAATTAAACCAAAGTGATGAGATGGCTTAAGGTAAGAATGTAGATGACTACCCCTGGATCTGTCTAAAGACCATTGTTCTTAGATATTACTAAAACTCTGTGTTAAAGAAATCTTTAAAGATGATCAACCTCACACTTTCTTTCCTATCTTCTTTATACCCACAAATTTAATGAGTGGTATAATGAGTCTGCAATTTCAGTAGTAAACCCAGTAAAACAACACTGGGTTTAGAATCATGTTTTTCAGGACATAGTTTACATTCTAGGAATGTAAGCTTATACTCAGTATAAGTTTAATCCATTCAATGAGCCTTTAGTCTTTATCGAACCTGTACTATATTCCAGTCTACAACTTACAAAACATATAAAATCATGAGGTAAGCATTCAAGGATTCATATTATACATTTTGCAAAGCATATATCATACAAAACAATCAGAAAATTTACCTAAAAAAAGTAAATGAAGAGATCTCTCTGAGATTAGATCAGGGCACTTTTCTTAGGGATGGGATGAAAGAGGAAAATGTAGAAGGCAGGGCTGAGCCCTGGTGGAGTAAATGGTTGAACGCGGGACTGTGGCCCACGGGCTCAGCGGTTCAAATTGAGAGGTGGCTCTTGACCACCAGAGGCAGTGATGCCACACACACAAAAAAAAAGATAAAAAAAGAAAATGTAGAAGGCAGCGGATAAATTAGTTAAATTTTTAAAATTTTTTTGAGAATGAGGATGACAACAAAGGTACAAATGTGCTTGGCACAAATTATGTATGTGTGGATTAGGATGAGTTGTACAAGTCCCAAACATAAATGAGTAAAAAAAGGATAAACTCAGTAAAAAAAAATTTTATCAATTAAGAGCACATAAAGAAAAAAATTTTAGTTATTCAGATCAAACATAGAACTGCAGCATGAACAATGCATAGATATGATAACAACATTTTGGCATTTCTGGAATATGTTATACTCAAGAAGGGATACAGAGAGTGAAGGTGAACAGTTGGCAGCAGCCAAAGAATAAAGGGTCTTGAGTGATAAATCAGGGGCAGGGTTGGTCTTTTTTGTCTTTTTTTTTGTGTGCGGGAATCACTGCCCCCTGGTGAGAGTAGGAAGCCCAGCCTTGATCCTGAAGAGCTGCTGCTGGATTTGAACTGCCAACCCTGTGGGCCACAGTCCTGCAAACAACCATTATGCCCCTGGGTCCCAGCAGCTTTTTTGTCTTTTTAGAATCATTTTATTGGGGGCTTACAAGTCTTATCACAATCCATACATACATTATTTCAAGTATGTTTGTACATTTGTTGCCCTCATCATTCTCATAACATTTTCTTTCCGCTAAGCCCTTAGTATCAGCTCCTCATTTTCCCTTCCCTTTCCCCCTCCCCCTCACTCATGAACCCTGGATAATTTAAATTATTATTATTATTTTGTCATATCTTACACTGTCCGGTGTCACCCTTTACCCACTTCCCTGTTGTCTGCACCCAGGAAAGAGGGTATATGTAGATTCTTATAATGGGTTCTCCATTTCTACTTTACCTTCCCTCCATCCTCCTGGCATCACCATTCTCACCACTGTTCCTGAAGGGATCATCTGTCCTGAATTCCCCATGTTTCCGGTTCCTATCTGTACCAGTGTATATCCTCTGGTCTAGCCGTATTTGCAAGGTAGAATTGGGATCATGATAGTGGAGGGGAGGAAGCATTGAAGAATTAGGGGAAAGTTGCATATTTCAGCATTAGTATACTGCACTCTGACTGCTTCATCTCTTCCCCACAACTCTTCTGTAAGAGGATGTCTCATTATCTACAGAGGGGTTTGGGGTTCCCAGTCTGTACTCCCGCTCATTTACCATGATATCGTTTTGAGTTCTTTGATGCCTGATACCTGATCCCTTTGGCACTTCGTGGTCACACAGGTTGGTGTGCTTCTTCCATGTGGTTTTTGTTGTTTCTGAGCTAGATGGCCACTTGTTTGTCTACAAGCCTTGAAGACACCAGGTGCTAAATCTTTTGCTAACCAGGCATCAGCTTTCTTCACCACATTTGCTTATGCACACATTTGTCTTCAGTTTGTCTCTTTTAAGCTATGGAGTTCTAGAATGATTTTAAGGAAAATGACACAATCTGATTTATTTACCTTTAGCCAATATGCCAGCAAACATAATTATATTACCCATACTTTTGCACCTTGATTTTCCCCTTTATCTCTCTATAAAATAAATGTAATCCAAATATTAGTCCTGTTTTATTAATACATATATTAGATGTGACAGCTTTATAACTCTGACCAAATGGTAGGATTCATTCTATCCTCTCTAAATATAAAAAATAAGTTAAAAACTAAAACAAATATAAAAACTTAACTAACGATGACAACAGGGATCTTTCTATTTTCTGCACCTAGAAAAAAATATTTTATTCCCTCTTAGATCAAAGTCATCCTGTTTATTCCATCAACTCCTTCTTCCTGTCGATGTTTATACACTAATTGCTTTAAGTTTGTTCTTTCATTATTTTCGCAAGTATTCAAGGTTAAACTTGCACCTCAATGAGTTTGTATTACCAACCAGGAAACAAAAAACATGTTGATGATGTCTTTAAATTCTAAGAATAAATTCACGGAGTTACTGAAAAGTCAAATCACCTTGTATTTTGCAACACAATTTGCATTACAAATATAGCTAAAATCATGATAAATATATTGTCACATGTTGTAGTGTGACAATGTCATTTCTTTTCCTTCCTGTGAGAGAAGATGAGTCAGAAACCAAAATAGAATTGTTAAAACATTCCTTGTCTGACTCTACCTCCAGCACAATGCAGGTGCAATGGGTCCCTTGTGTTCTCTGAAAAAGAGACACATGGCCAATTAAACTGGGAATGAGTCCATTGAATGGTCAAATTTTGGCAGGCATGTAGTTGGGAATGTAAAAAATTGTCTTTAATGTACTCAGAAAACAATGACACGTGACTTTCTGAAGTAAACAGGAGAGGACACCTTCATGTTACTTTGGTCTTTTAGAACTATCAAGAGAGGACATAAAAGCAGCCAACTTCTCCCTTGTAGAAATTTCCATATGAAAGCGTGGAACTCAAAACAGTTTTATTTTCTTTAGGTCGGTGTGACTACCTCTGATTGTAATGTGTACATTTTAGCAGCAGCATCACAGAGCGGTAAAAAACAAAAAGTAGGATGAACTTTAATATTTTGTGCCCTCATTATCTGAGAATCCATTTACCATAGTAGTTTTAGGATTTTGATGTGTTGAATTCATATCCAGTACTCTTGTTAACAAAATAACCTGTTCAGCTTGAACAAAGATAATAGTCAAGCATCTCTCCTGCTTTCAGACATAGTTATCTTGGTAAAACTTCCCTGTGGTGTGTGTGTGTGTGTACACAAGTTTGAAAATTTGCATGGAACGTTAACTAGAAAGTCATACTGGTACATAGCCTTTTTGGTTACAAAAAAAAAAAAACTACTTCATGTTATATTTGAAACACTATTTTTAAAAAAATCATGAAAGGGCTGAGCCCCGGTGGCATAGTGGTTGTGTGCGGGACTGCGACCCACAGGGTTGATGGTTCGAATCCAGCAGCAGCTCTCAAGGAGCAAGGCTTGGCTTGCTACTCCCACTAGGGGGCAGTGATGCCCACAAAAAAATAAAAATAAAAGAATCATGAAAGCAGTCAGAAACTCTCTCATAAGCTTTTTTTGTAATTCTCATAGGTTGCATCAATTTCAATCAATGAGTAATTTAGGAACTGAGAATTGAAAAAATGGAAAGTGTGGTGAAGAGCAATTTCTTGATATGGGACTTTCACAAATGTCTCTCACTACCATCATATGATAAAGTGGCCCTATGAAAATTAGGGGTTTGCTATACCAATAGAGGGGACTGGTCCGTTTTGGTGACCAACTCCCTGGATATAAGAATGAGCTATCTTTGAAGCAGAAGCAGAGATAAAAAGACCAGGATCTTTGCATGTGCTCATTCCAGGTCTCCATCTGATGTGGCACAGAACAAGAACAGAAGCATCCAAGACTGCAACATGGCAACAATAGAACAGAGGTAGGGGAGCAACACTGAGACTATGGGGCTGTAAATAAAGGTCAGTGGTCCACATGGCTGAGAAACTGAGGACCAGAGAGAGATTCGATTGCTGACTTAGGAGGGATGTTGGTGTGTCCCATAACTGTATTCTTACTGCTTACTGGTAAGGTATTAAACTTCTCTAATTAACCTTTTAATTGTGAGTATTATCTGTGAGTTCCATATGGCAATGGCAACAAATTATCCAACACAGCATAAAAGTAGACTGCAGTGGGACAAATGTTTGGAGTCCCAGCAGATAAAGATGGATGGAGTGTAGAGGTTGTCTGACCCCTGGGAAACGAGAGGAGGTCACATACTCTCCCCACTCCCACCACCCCCCCCCCAGCTGCCCACCATATGTGGCAGCAAGGCGGTAGGGGGGGTTGGGGTGGGAATCTGACTGCCTTAACTTCACAGAGGTGGAAGAGTGTGATAGGTAGGTTTGTTGTGCCAACATGGCCAAAGAAGATAGGCAGGTTTGTTGTGACAATATGACCAATGAACACATGTGAGATCTATTGAAGGGCGGAGATAGTAATGGCTCAGTGAACCTTTTTTTCAATCTTGTCCTTGGACCTTTGGACCTGCCAGTTACCTGGTTTATCCTGTGCCTTTGATTTGAAAGCTACACTACTATGGGACACCTAACCCATGGACTGTCTTGCTTTGAGTTGAAGTTCCTTCAAGCTCTGCTTCATCATGCTCCTGGAATATACATCCCTTGAGCTGGGGGATGCTGGACTCTGTCATCTGGCTGACTATTGAATGATCTGCCTTGCTGTTTGCTGTCTGTGGCTGAATAGCCTGAATTGCTCTACCGAGGACTACTCGGTGGCCCTCAAGCCTCAAAGGACCGCCAGTGTACTAGCTGTCTCAAATAAGTGAGTTGTACCAATCCATTCGTACTGCTTTATAGATTGGTTAACTGTTTCTTTCTTATGTTAGATATAGAATTCTTCAATCAGAGTAGAGCTCTTCTCTACTGTGACTCTCTGGATCATGGCCTCTCAGCCAACCCTTTGCACTTCCCAGACACACGTTAAAGAGTTTTTTAGCTCTTTGACTCAGTGGGCGGTTGCGTTTGGTTGAGTTCTCTGTATCCCCAGTGAGAGCCTGTTGTTCTATGGAATTAGTGTGTGTGTAGGGAAGAGAGAGTGGTTTTATGACAGGACACTGGATTTTCGTGGCCACTCAATCAAAAATTTCTTGAGTGGTTTGGTAAACATAAGTGAAATATCCAAGTATCTCTTTTTAACTTCTGGGGCATGGCCACAGGGAAGTGAGTGAAGGGACACATTGGACAGTGTACCATATGAAATAGCAATTTGTAAATTATTATAGGTTCATGGGGGGAGGAAGGAAGGGAAATATGGGGAGGTGAAATTGGGGGCCTAAGAGGAGGGAGAATGTTTTGAGAGTGATGATGGCAACAAGTGTGCAAATGAGATCTGCATACAATTGATGTATGTATGGATCATGAGGGGAGATGTATGAGTACCCAATAAAATGATTCATTTATAAAAGGGGAGGAGGGGAAAGAGGAGCTTTTCTTTAAAGAGGAGCTTATACCAAGACCTCAAGTGGAAAATGTTTGGAAGGGAATGTGGCAACATGTGTGCTTGATACAGATGATGTACTGAATGTTATAATCGCTTTAAGAGCCCCCAATAAAATTATTTTTAAGTCATTTTATTGTTTTTTCTTAATTGGGGGCTTTTACAGCTCTTGTAATAATGCACACATCAGTTGTATCAGTCACAAATGTGCATGTCAGACTGTTCCTCCTTCACAGGAACTACCAGAAGCACAAGTATGTCGAGTAGCTACAGTCATCATGAATGCTCTTTGGAAGCAAGGATGGCAAGCCTTCGTCTCATGTACTTTGGCGTAGTATCAGGAGATATCAGTCACTGGAGAAAGACACTGTGCTTGGTGCAAAAAAGGATTTCGCTTCCCCTCCCCTCCACATCCCAAAAAAGGAATACTCTCAACAAGATAGATGGGCTTGACGGCTCCATCAAATGGGCTCAAACATAAGCATTGGGAGGATGTTTTGCTCAGTGATTCATAGGATTTTTGAGTCAGAAACGCAACAACAATTGGTAATCATAATTTTAAAAGCACCTTCCTTTCCATCCCAGTCAACACTAGCTCTCTGAACTGGATTGGGTCATATCATTTTCATCAACTTCACCTTCTTCATTTTTATAATCATGGGATTGTATTCAGGGATTTTAAGTGTCCCATCTACCTGTTGCATTACAGTTTTCTACGCTTCCTCAACCCAGTCGGACTCATTGCCATTGAGACACTGCTGAAGTTCCCACCTGCGGGCTACCAAGTCTATAAGCGTTTACAGAGTAGAAATCCCAGTCTTAGCCTAAGGTGCTACTGGTGATTTTGAACTGCTGACCATAAGGATCTCAGGGCAACACAAAACCTCTACCCCACGGGATTCCATTACATCACCCCAAAGGACAGTGTTGATGCCTTATTATCAACATGAAGAAATAGTGCAGTAGCTTATTATCACAATAGGCTATCCTAGGCAAGGTATTTTGCAGTAAATGGATTCAATTGTCGAAGAGAATGGGGAATCTTTTTATTTAAAAGGAATCATGCTTCCAAGCTTAAGAAATCTACCACAAATTATTGACTAATCCAATAGATTATTTGTTGCTTAAAAATTGTATTCATACCAACTAATTTTTCAGGATGTGATGTCATTAAAGAGTATCACTGAATGCAAGGTATTTCAAATAGATACTTCACTCTGATTCAGAGTGAAGTGTATTCCTTCTTTAGACAATCAAGATTCAACTTTTTAAAATGTTAATCTAAAACCTACTTCCCTAGGTCCTGTACTTCTTTTTTCCTAGCTTGAGTCTTTTGTAAAGCTCTGCACAATGAGTTTAATCCCTCTTGTCCACAACATTTAAAAAGTAGTAACCAGATCTTATCCAAACTATCTTTGATTATTCCACCACTCCTAACATAAGGGTTTTATATCACCTTAGGATTATCTTCTAAGTATTTTTATATTCCACTTACCCCCTTAGTAATTACCCAGTTCTAGTCATAATTGTGCCCACAGAGAATTTTATGAACTTTTTTCCCTCACAATATATCATACTGTGCATGCCAGTGATAACATCATGCTGAATAGCCCTAATAAAGAAGCATCAGTAACTCTAGGATTAATCATAAGGTGTTTATTTGCAAAGCACATGGTGGAAAAAATAGCCTAGAAAAAAATAGCTGTCTTACATTTCAGTGAGATTTCTAAGAGTCTAGGGAGAGAAGGAATATCAAAATATTATTTCTGGAGTGATGGATGCATTCCTGTATCTGTCTCCATGTACAAGAGAAAATGAGGCACAAGGTCTGGTGAGTATCTCTGGATTTTGGAGACAGCCTAGTCCCCATTTGCATGGGATACTCTGGCCCATCCACCCAGTGACTTGAAAAGTTGCTGACTTTGAACATGAGTTGGCTCTAAAACGGGTTCAACCTGCCAAGCAATCCACTCTGCCACTTGACCTATAGGATCCAGCTGATCCCATGGTGCAAAGAGTGACGATGACTGAGAAGCTGTTTAACATGTTTGGCAGGCCCTGATTGATGTATCACAGTGCAGATCCTCAGGATTTTGAAGCAGAGTCCTTCTGTCCTATTCAAATGACTGCTCCTTCCTGAGAAATACTTTTTGGTTTACTACTGGGCTTTGATAGCTACCAAGTAGCAAATCACAGACCATAAAGTCACTAGGGAAGCCGAGCATACATATCAGGAGCATATTATCAACCTCCAGAGTTCAAAAGTTGTATATGCCCAGCAGCACATCATTGAGTAAACAAGATCATGTTTAACGAAGAGCTGAGGACACAAGGGAAATTCATGAGAAAATATCCCGATGTCCCTGGTCCCCACTCATTGCACTGCCTTCCCTCTCTCAGTCTTCACCTATGACCATTTATTATGATCATTTAACAGAAGAAGAGAAAACTAGTGCCTGGATACAGAGGGCTCTGTGTACTGGTATATTGCAACTACTTCAGGGTAGGGAGCAGTACTACTACCGCCCTTTTTGGGAACCTCCCAGAAGGACAGAACATCAAGCCCAGAACGTCAAGCAGTGCACCTAGTTGTTCACATTACTTGACAGGAGAAATGACCAAACATATGATTGCTTACTTATGTATGAGCTAGAGCCATTAGTTTAGGTGGAAGTAGATGAAAGATGGTTATAAAATTGCTGACAAAGAGGATAGACTTCTCTCAAATGTGGCAAATACATAAAAGTTGTGTCTCATGTGAATGTTGACCAAAGAACGACCTCAGCAGAAGAGGACTCAAACAACCAGGTGGATAGATTCTGTGGGAACTAGTCCTCCTCTTTCTCCTATCACTCTTATATGGCCCAATGGGCTCACGAACAAAGTTGCCATGCTATAGTGGATGGAAGTTCTGCATGGGCTCAGTGACATAAACGTCTACTTTCTAAAGTTAGCTTGACTGCAGTCACTGTTGACCATGATCGGCCATCAGCTGCAACTAACACCGAGTCTGAGATATGGTATCATTTCTGGAAGCAATCAGCTAACATCCTGAGAGTAGGTGATTACACAACAATGCGTCCATTAAAGTTTGGTTCATCCTGGGACAGATACTATGAGTATGGTTTTGCCTCCCCACATACAATGCTTCTGCCAAGATACCCTTCATGAGCTCATAGGAAACATCATGGTGTGCCATACAAAATGGTCTTGGAATGTGAGCCTCACTTCATAAGAAATGAAACTCAGCAATAGGCTTCGGTTCATAGGACTCATGGGTCTTACACTCCCTGTGAGGATAAAGGCTTCTAAAGACACAATTTCAGTTATGGTTACTGGACAGTATTTTCCAGGAGTGGGACAATGGTCTCCAGGAGATGCATGCACATATGCTCTAACCCAGCATCCAGTAAGGGGTGTTATTTCTTCTATAGTCAGAATTTAAAATTACAGAAACCAACTGGGAACTTGTGAATGGCACAATCCACTCGTACCTCCAGTGATCATGTAGTGGTCATGTACCTATGTCAATTTCATGAGGTAGAGGTAGGGGTGGAGTCAAGCCTGTTAATCTGGAGATAGCCTCTGTGTGGGCATGGCTTTCTCCTGAGAATTGGAGAAGAGAGACTTGACTCAGTCTCCAAGACAACAAACTACTGAAAAAATAACACGGATAGCATGCTGATCGATCCTGATTCCTGGAGAACGGAGGAGCCGGAGGAGAAGCCACATGGGCTTGTTCTGATGGAACCTGACCTCTGACACTGGAGAAGTCACATGGGGAACCCTGCCAGTGCTGAGTTGCTTCTACCACCCCTGGATGCTGTGGATGGATATCCTGAGCCCTGGAAGCGAGGAGCCATAGGGAGACCCCTGCCAGCATGATTCGACTGCACGTGCTTCATGAGTCAGAGGGAGAGTTTATAGACTGGTATTGGACATATGGGCTAATGTTGGATTTATGACCTTGGATTGGATTAGGTTGGGATGCTTTCTCAATGTTCCATTCCTCTTGTATGTAAACCTTACCCTTATATCCATATGCATGTCTATGAATTTATTTCTATAGTCTACCCAGACTGACACAGACCTATTTGCAAGTTGTTTGCTTCTTTTCTCTATGCTCTGTGGAAATAGAGTTTTCATTTGAAAAAGAAGAAAGATCTCATCAAAAAATTAAGAAGGGGGAGAGGGCAGTGAGCAAGGAAACACTAATTCTATTAGACAGACAGTTAAGGATGCCGCCAGACCACCTTGAACTCTCCTGCTGTCAGATCAACAAACAATGAAGGCAATGACAAAATTGGTAGGTGTGATTTATCCTGATAATTAAGGGGAAATCAGATCGTGATTATATAATGAAGGCAGAAAAGAATGTATCTGGAATACTTAGACATCTCTTAATGTTATCATGATTCCTTAGACATCTCTCTTGTTTTTTTAAAACATTTTATTGTGGGCTCATACAACTCTTATCACAATCCATCCATCCATTATGCCAAGCACATTTGTACACTTGTTGACATCATCATTTTCAAGACATTTTTTTCTTCTTGAACCCTGAGTATCAGCTTCTCACTTTCCCCCTCTCTCCCTCATGAACCTTTGATAATTTACATTTTCCTTCTGTCTTACACTGACTAATGTCTATCTTCACCTACTTTTCTCTTGCTCATCCTCCTGAAAGGGGTTCATATGTAGATCATTGTGATGGGTTCCCTCTTTCTTCCCCCCGCCCCCTACCTTCACATTCCCCTCCTGACATCACTACTGTCAATATTGGTCCTTAGGGGTTTTTTTCATCTGGATTCCCTGTATTTCCAACTCTTACCTGTACCTGTGTACATGCTCTGGTCTAGACGGACTTGTAAGGCAGAATTGGGATCACGATATTGGGGGTGGGTGGAAAGCATTAAAGAACAAGAGCAAAGTTGTATGTTTCAATGGTGCTATACTGCAGCCTAACTGGCACGTCTTCCCTCCACAACCCTTCTGTAAGGGGATGTCTAACTACCTACAAATGGGTTTTGGGACCTCACTCAGCACTCACCCTCATTGACAATGATATGATATTTTGTCCTGAGTCTTTGATGCCTTATACCTGATCCTGCTGACACTTCATGATCAGATAGACTGGTCTACTTCTTTTCATGTGTGCTTTGCGCCATCTCAGTAGATGGTCACTTGTTTATCTTCAAGTCTTTAAGATCCCAGCTGCTTTATCTTTTGATAGCTGGGCTCCAATCAGCCTTCTTCACCTCATTTACTTATGCACCTGCTTTGTCTTCAGCGATCATGTTGGGGAGGTAAGCATCATGGAACACGTTAGGTATTTCTTAATGCTATCTTGCCCTCTGATTAAAGTCAAAGAAAAATTACAATAACCCAATTCCAACATTACTACTAATAACTAAGTACCTTCAGTAATGCAAGCTTAAGTCCCCTCAACAGGAAAATAACTACAACCAATTGAAGTGTTTCTTGAGGGTAAAAGGAGATGGAATAAGTCGTGAAAGAATACCAGTTATGACCATGTGATAAGCTGAAGAAATAAAGACTGCAATTTCTATGAATAGTTCATCCTTATTTTATATGCTTGCATTTGTATGTATGTATGTAGCAAATATTTTTGCTTTCTTTTTTTTTTTTTTTTTTTTGGTGAGCATCACTGCTCTCGCTGGTGGAAGTAGGTATTTTTGTTTTCTTATGAGATATGAGATACAAATAAATTGAATGTCTTTCCAGTTGTTTGTGTGAATTGTATTGTGCTAGAAATGTAATTATCTGATTATTTATATAGGATGCATGTTCTTCTGCTTTTTCCTTTTTCTTTATTTTAAAATTGTAAATCTAGGAATTTTCTGTGTTTTCAATAAGTATCACTTTCTCTTTCTACTCTGTGCACATTTGTTATAAAAGAATAATCAGAGTGAATATAAATGCTTAGCCTTAGCTGGGTGTCACACAAGGTCTGAAGCTTTCATGGGAGATGGTGGCACATTCTATAATAACACTTAAAAAAGGTTTAGATGCTTCAGTCCAATGGAACAAAATATAATAACACCATATTTTAGAAATTCATAAAACATAACAGCCTTAGTATTTAATAAACAGGAACAACTTTTTCTGTATATAAATACACACCAAGAGCTATAGGCCTGATTATGAGGCTTTTGATGGGACAATCCTTAAGCTTTTCATGTTTTAGAGTGCTTATACTTTTCTGACATGGATGATACATTACTTTGTCAGTGACATAATACAAAGTAAAATTAGTATGCAAATAACCAGCTCTTACTGGTGATTATCAAATTCTTTTTTATGGCCATGAACTTAAAAAATACAATGTGCTTTTGACATATTTATTTGAAAGACAATATTTAGCTATCTTAAAAAGAAATGGCACAACTTGTGAATTTGACATTTCAGACACACAATTCTCTTTTCTGAATTCAAATGAAAATCATTGCATATTTGACATTTATCATCTTATCATTTAGAAAAATATACTCTGAGTGTTTACTTTGTTTATACAATTTACAAGCTAAGTATATGACACAAGAAGACAGAACCAGTATACTTTCTTTTTTCTAGGATGTCTACCCAGTTCTCTGTTTAATTGACTCAAGACTCTTTAATCACAATGATGGCCCTGGGCATAATCACTCTTCAGATATATGCTGCTTGTTAAGTTCTGACCTGTAATTGACTCAATGGCAGTAAGTTTGGCTTTGTGTTTCTTTGTTTTTGTTTTCTAATTAAAACATCATTTTATTGGGGTTCTTACAATTCTTATGACAATACATACATCTGTTTGTTTGTTTTTTAATGATGCTAACATTCTCTCTAGATTCCCTTCATTGGTGCAAGGGTTTCCTGTTCTAAAAAATAATAGGGACTTGGGTTGGAGTAGTTTGACATGTTTAAATGAACTGTGTCCTGTCTCACACTTCACGTCTTCACCTCTATCTCCCACAGCACTCTCTACCTTTTTTTTTTTTTTTACTCTCTACTTTTTAGTTGGGTTTGATAATTCATTGCAATAGTCACACAGAATTCACCAGGATGCTCATGACTATATGGATAATTAAGGAAGTTAATAGGTTATAAATCAATTGAGAAATGTTCCGGAGAGATTTATTCAAACAGGACATGTAACAAAGTTCTTTGAAGACTGTTATTAAGTGCCTCAAAGAACATTCCACTCTGCTTTAAGCTTCAACCTGAAGGCACTCAACTCAAACTCTCTGGTTCAGTCAACATAATTCCCTGAGTTAAGTGCCCAGAGACACTCCTTTCTACAAGCCAGTCTCCTCCATAAAAACACTCAGACTTATTTTTGTGAGCTTATTTATGCTGCTTCTTTGATCATACTTCACTGGTGTCAAAACTCTCTCCTGTATCAAGAAAGTTCACTGGCCTGGAATCTCAGGGTCCAAAGGACATGCTCCACTCCTGATTATTGCTGGTAATGAGATCCCTCCTCCTGAGACAGCTTACTGTCTCTGTCCACACCTGAACCATATAATATAATCAGTATCTTCTCCCAGCTTCTTGCCCAAACCCATCAGGAAGACAAAGTCTGTTTGGTTGTAGTAACAATTGTTATGGAAAGAAGACCTTTATAAAGTAATTAATTACATTGCAGAATGGCTCTCCACAGCTGTTTTGTGACAGCAAGTATTTGTAAAAGAACAGTATCAAAAATATCAACCATGCAATGCCATCAAATCAATTCCAACTATAGTAACTCTTTCTTTCACAGTAACTTGTTATGTCCCAAAGTACCCAATAGAACTGCTCTTTGGGGATTCTGAGATTACATATATGTATGAGAGCAGGTAGCCTCATCTTCCTGCTCAGAGCAGCTAGTGGGTTTGAACTTCTGAACTTGCAGCCCATTGTTCATCTCAAAGTGTCACAAGAGTTGCTATGTATAAAGAGAAACTTCTATTGAAACCTTGTCTTGCATATGGCATGCAGAGATTAAGAGTTGGTTTGCTAATTCACATTTTGTAAATGTTGTGGTTAGGAGCTGTCTAGGCGGTTCAAACTCACACTGATTCTATGAACAACAGAATGAAAACCTGCCCAGGCCCTTATCATCCTCACAGGTGTTGTGTTTGGACCCATTTTTGCAACCACAGTGTCGAAACTCTCTCCTTGATCAAGAAAGTTCATTGAGGGTCTTCCTCTTTTTCTCTGTCTCTCTACATTACTGGGTGTGATCTCCTTTCTCCAGACCTGTGTCTGCTGATGACATTCCCAAAGTACTGACGATGAAATCTATTCAACCTTACTTCAAAGCAGGGTTTTGGCTGTTCCTCTTCCAGGCAGATCTGACTGTTCTTTTGGCAGTCCATGTTACTTTCAATTTTCTATGCCAGCATGATAATTCAAATAAATCACTCTTCTCTGATTTTCCTTGTCAGTGTCCAACTTTTGCATGCCTGTGAGGCAATTAAAAAGAACATGACTTGGGTCAGATGGACCTTAATCCCCTTTTGCTTTTGAACCCCTTTCAAAGCAGTCTGATGAGGCAGATTGACCCAATGCAACGTGTACTTTGATCTCTTTATTGCTGCTTCCGGAAGCATTGATCGGGGATCCACACAAGATGGAATCCTTGACAGCTTCAATCTTCTCCCTGTCTATTCTGATGCATTTTATAAATGAGAAAGATCAAATGGTTTGTGTTTGGGAGCACAAAATTTGAAATTTTATAGATATGATTTCTATCTCTAAACTCTTACTGATTTTTTGACTTTAGTGAGGTATTTTATCCTTACGCATTGTGCCTGGGTCTCATTATGTGCCAGAAAAGATTATATGAGGATATATTCCACAGTTTTTCAGCTACAATTCTCAGGGAACCTCTTATCAAAATGTTGTTTACAGCATTGATGAGATAATTTCCCCAAATGCAAAATATCTATAATGTTTTAGACTTTCAACAATGCTATAAAATCTCATCATCTGCAGTCAATTTATATTTTATAGTGCTTGGGGCTATCAAATCAGGAATTAAATTGATTTCGGTAGGTTGAAATATAGAGCCTTAAATGGTTCATCCACACATTTGCTGATTATTGATTGTTAATTAATCATCATTCTATCCTCTGCAAATCTCATGGTATGGTCAGATGGGTTTTATAGGAAATGATTTAACATAATTAAATATATACATATATGTATGTATGTACATCAAGAAATAATTAATTTTATTTCCAAGTTTGGGGTAAGGCACTCATTAGTAGCTTTGTTATGAATTTTACCTGATTCATATTTATAAATCACTTCAAAGACAGCCTAGCACCACAAATAGCTATAATTTGGGCAGTGGCCAAAGGTTATGGACTACAGATTCTTTGTAAGTTTAGAGAAGGGTTTATGTGATCTGTGTACAATAAATTTAAAGAGATGCATGAGGTAGTTTGGTAGTAACCTCTCCTATAATAGGGCCTTTTTTGACCCTGCGTAATTCCTAGAGAAAGTTAAGATTATGGTTGGGTTTTTGCTTTCATTTCAAATATTGTATTTGCACAGATTGAGTCTTAAGAAATTAGTAAAATAAACTTTTCATGCAGTACTAACTTTACTTGTTAGGGCTTCCCTGAGTGAAAATCAAGCTGCAAAATTAGAGGAAAATGCATTAGTATGACACTTTTTTACATTTGGGAGCAAATATTATTACTTTAAAAATAAATAATGAGGGTAGGTAAAATGTGTTGCTACTACTATTCCACTTGATACATTCACAAATTTATTCTGAACAAAACAGGTTCCAACATTTCTCTGATCAGTAGATGAATGTGGATAAATTATCTCAGTAATGTACTTGGCTTAGTCTAAATAGGGTGATTTTGCATAAAGAGATCCAATCAGAATAGTGAGGAAGTCTGCTGATTGAGTTCTATTCAAGGCAGAGACATCAGTTCAGAAGTTCATAGCAACTGTTCTTTAGATGTCCAAAGGAGTAATCTTGATAGACGAATACGAGAGTTTTTTTTTTTTTTTTTAGGAATAAGACTGAAGAAATTGACATTTTTTAGGCCAGATAGACTAGAGAAATTCTGCCTACCTCATAGTATACAAGAAAGAATTTTATTCCAAGAAGAAACCTTACATCAAGACGGAGTCTCAACACAGTCCAACTCAAGTCCATTGGTTCAATGCTTGTCAACACTTCCCTCTTCAGACTTACAAAGCTCCAAGCTGAGGATGCAGAATGGTGAACTGAAAGCAGGAAGCTTCTCAGGGAAAGTAGGAACCCAGGTGACACTTTGAGATAAGCAATGGGCTGCAAGGTCAGCAGTTCAAACTCCCCATCTGCTCTGAGAGTAGAACACGAGTCTCCTTGCTCTCATAAATAGTTACAATCTGAAAAACCCTAAGGATAAGTCCTACTTGGTCCGCTTTGACCTAAAGGGTTACTGTGCATTGGGATTGACTTGAGGAAGTACATGTGAGTTTTGTTGTTGTTGCTGTTGATGTTGTTTTGGTTTGAGTACAAATGCTTATTATCACAAAACACCTCTGGAGAGCCATTTTCCAAGGCAATTAACTATTTCCATAATTAATTATTTTATTTTATATACCTTCTAACTATAATTATTGTTACTTCAAACAAATAA
The DNA here is from genome assembly GCA_004026705.1 of Nesogale talazaci. NCBI lineage: Eukaryota > Metazoa > Chordata > Mammalia > Afrosoricida > Tenrecidae > Nesogale > Nesogale talazaci. The sequence continues at coordinate 1,180 of PVJH01009150.1, read as the reverse complement.
CCTTTGTTTTATTGATGGGTTTGGGTAAGAAGGTGGGAGAAGATACCAGTTTTATTATATGGTTCAGGTGAGAGCAAAGAAAGTATGGTGTATCAGGTTTAATTCTATCACTAGACATGTATGTCAAGTTGACAAGAAATCATCCAACTACCATATAACACCTTCATTGATGAGTAAAAGGCCAGGAAATTGTGTATAGGGAAAGTTTTTTATTAGGATGTTTCACCTAAGCATTCTTTGAGGGTATCAAAAGCTGTCTGATGAGAAATTCATTGGGAAACTTTGCCCCATCTAAGCTGCAGCTCTGGCGATACCCCTTCAGACATCTTTTTCATCCCCAAACTCAAGAACATAATGTGAATACCATGAGTATGCTGAAATGGATGTTTGGACATCATGTAAAAGGGAAAAACCAGAAGTCTTCAAGAATGGGTTAGTGAGATTGAAGCCACACCTTCAGAAGTGTACAGACTCAGATAACAGACTCAGATAATGTTTGAATGAAAAACAATAACTACAAAATTTAATATTTTTATTTAATAAAATCTTCCATGATCATATCTCAATGCTTATTGTTTTGTTTTGTTTTTTGTTTTTTTGTTTTCTGGGCATCACTGCCCTCTGGTAGTCATGGGAGGTACCCAGCGCTGCTCCTGAGAACCACCGTTGGATTTGAACCGCCAAGCCCACAGGCCACAGTTTCACATTCAACACTTACGCCACTGGGGCTCAGCCCTGCAATGCGTTTTAAGTTACTTTCAGAGAAATTTTTCAAAACTGTTCTACCTAGTGTGTAAATTTAGAAAACATGGTTATTAATAAAGTTATATCACATTCATTTTATAAAAATAACATTTTATTAAGAGACTTCTGTTGCTACCCAAATTCCTATTTTTCCTGAATGATGTTAAAGATGGTATTTATTTAATATTGGAAAAGGATAATGCCACAACTACTTAATCAAAGCCTTGTTTAGTGTCAGTATCTATTCAATTTTACATGTCCCCTGCTTGATGGAAACTAACTACCTCACAGCTCCCCATAAATATTTATACTGTAATCTATTATTGATATCTTCCAAACATTTTACTATAGTGCAGTAATAACTGCAACATGACATCTCTGGGTGGGGCTGAACCATCATTTTAATTTTATATCTACTAGAGATGCTTTGCAATCA
>PVJH01009149.1:0-80797 GCA_004026705.1 Nesogale talazaci | reverse complement strand
GGAGGAGAAACCCAAAGCTTTTATAGCCTATTTTAGGCGTGGCTCTATGCGATTGGTGCAGAGGCTCTATTGCATCACCAGATATACTCGAGCATGCGCAGTGCTACTTGTTTACCACCTACAGGCTAAGAGTCAGGGTGCGGCCAGGCGCCATCTTGTAATGGCGGGCGCTGTTTTGTAAAGGTTTGGCTTCCACACTGGTCTATGAGTGCTAAGCTTGATGGACAGAGTTTGAACTGTATAACCTTTCCCATTCAAGTCATTTTCCGGGGACTTTTGTGCACTGCACTTCCAGAACAACCTTTCATGATATCCTTAACATAAGTTATAATTCCATATCAATATGCTTTCAGTTTCTAAGTAGGAAGTAACAATTGTATCTCCCTAACTTGAAACCCTAAGAAGAGCAGGAAAAAGGAAATTGTTAAGTTGGTGAGTTGTTTTTGCACAAACACATATTTTATGGTGAATTCTAAGTTTCCAGGTGACTTGTGGGTTTCCAGAGAAGGAAAAGGCAGGTATTGTCTGGAGGACAAATTTTTGTGCTCACCCGTTGGTAGGAAGTGACTTAGACACAGATCTGAGGACGTTAGTAAGGAGATAACAGGCCTTCTCACTGATTCATTCTGGTTCAACCACCTGCTGAGAAGTTTCATCAGGAGTGGACATACAAATTTCCAGCTGTGGGTGGAGCTGGAATGAACAGGTCCAAAGACTTAGAGGTGAATTGAGTCTTTTTGCTAAGTGGCTGAACATTAGTGGGTGAATAATGGGGAATGAGGTCTTAATAGATTGAAGTGAAATCTAGGCCTTGTCAGAAGTCAAGGTAAACAGAATTAATTACCATCACCTTCAACATGTAATATTTGCAAAATAAAGTTGATAATTTATTTAATGGGATTGGCAGAAGCTGAGAGGTGAGTTCCCAAGCTCTGTCATAAGCTCTCTCTGTAGGTAAAACTGTAGGAAAATGGAATACTCAATCGTGTCACTGGAACCCTGTTCTTTACAGCTCAGTCATGACTGACCAAGGGACACTTGGGTGATCCAAATTTGTAAAATGTGGATGTGTTACCATAATCAGGTTATTCTCTTTTACCAGAAGAAAGAATTTCTCTGGTCAGGTACAGGGGTAACCTTGGGGAACTTTGTTAGGGTCTCCAGAGTGGAGCCACTGCCCGGAGTGAGGTCAAGATGATGTTCCCCGAAGCCCAGATGGAAGAGGGTATGTAAGAGTTTCTGTAGAACATGGTGCAAGGGATTTTGGGAAATCTACTTCCATTGGGTGCAAGGGATTCTGGGGAATGTAGTTCCAAGAACAAAAATGTAGTCCACAAGATGGCGCTAGTACCTGGTCTCTGAGGCACTGTCTGCGTAAAATAGTTTAAAAGTTTCATTAGGAGAGAAGGCCTGGCTGTAAGAGCTTCTCTGTCTGAACTTTAGAACCACTAAGTTATACAAGAGAGAAACAAAAACATGTCTTGCATGCCTCTGGTTTTAGGTCTCCATTTGTACCCCCTTTCCCTGTTTTAGAAGTGGGAAAGTCAGTATTTCAGGTCTATAACCCCCTAACAATGAAGAACAGTGTGTGGTTGGGTTGTACCAAATCTCATGACCATCAGAGTTAGAAACAACACTGTCTGGCTCAAAGATGGCTGCTGACTGTCACTCTAAAACTGCATTCCTCTGAATCGATGTCACTCTCTGCAGTCTTGGCAATATTCTGGCCCATAAAGTTTCTGAAAGGGATCACTGTGCCTCTTCTGGGTGTTTCACGCCAGGACTTTGATCTGAGGTGTTTCCTATTTTGCTTGTCACCCTTGTCCACCCACATCCTATAAAGGCGGCTTTTTGTTCAGATTTTGCTGCATCAGTCATAACCGAACCGAACTAGTTTGAAACCTTATATTATTATTAACAGGAAGAGTAACTTGAAACCTTTAATTTTTTCTCAAGTACATATATATATTCCCTTGTAATTATCATGTTGTTTGTGCTTGGTATTTCTGTTTATTTTCTCAATCATTTATATATTTCATTATGATTTTATAATGTTTAATTATAACTATTGAAAATACTCCCATAAGTGAAAGTATTTTATTTTGGTTAGTTACCCAGTTATGCATACTTAATTCATTTAGACCCTTTTATTTTTTCATATGAAACAAGCCTTTTACTGTTAAGATGCATTTAGTCTTTATAAATTATTCTTAGTTAAATTTTTTTTCTTGACGCTTGACTTTTTATTGTTTCAATAAATGGTTTATGCTTGTGTCTTATATTCTATTATTTAGAAAATGAAGCACAACTATTGAAACTACACTGACATTTATTTTAAAGGCGTGGTTCTCAAGTTTCCAAGGCTATCAGAATCACTTATGGTGCTAGTCCAACTGTTTATTTCCAGGATTTCATCTCAGATATTCTGATGAACTAGATTTAGGTTATGGGTCTAGAATTTTTCATGTAAGGAGTTACAGGGCTTATGTAGACAAATGCTGCCTTTAGGGCAATTTAGGACATCTTTTAGAACAATGAAGTTCTAAACTTGGTGGTGTAATGAGTTGCACACTGGCCTTCTGACCACAAGGTCAGCGGTTTGATTCCACCAGCCTTACCCCAGGAGAAAGTTGAGGCTTTCTGTGCTTGTAAAGATGTATAGCCTCAGACACCCACAAAAGCAGTTCTACTCTGCCCTGTGGTGTCATTGTAAGTTGAAATTGGCTGAATGGCAATGACTTTTTAGCACAGTCACTAATAGAGTTGACTATAGAATATTGGAATTTTGTTACTTCAATGTAGATACAGTTTTCTAAGGCAGTTTGTTAACCTAATATTTTTTCTATCCATGAACAGCTTTGAAAAGTATTCCATCTATAAGCACCATATAAGTGTTTCCATCTATAAGTACTCTTTTATTTTGAATTTATGCCAAAAATCAGTGTGTAGGAGAGATGGTTAATATGTGGAGATTGAGGGGGCGCTGAACTAGCCCCAAGAAGAAGATTGAAAGCAGCCTGCCAACTGTGGGCATGAGATGCTGGAGATGTGGGGTAACTGTCGTAAGGTCAGCTGGGGGATTCTGGATCTGTTTTATTTTCCACTTACAAGATGGTGTGATAATGAGACAGTGACCCTGTCCTAATATCCTAATGTCCCTTTTCCAACAAAAAAATACCACAAGCAGGTGGTTTAAAAGAAGAGACATGTATTGCCTTAGAGTTCTTGAGGCTACAAGACCAGATCGGGGTGTTGACTGTGTCAATTCCTTCTGTGGGTGGTGTCTGGTGTCTGTGCGGAGGTCTTGTCCTTCCTTTGCTTATAGAGGTGGCTTCTCATGTGGCATTGACCTGTCTCTGAGGTTTCCCACCATCTAGTCTACTCTTTTGCTAAGACACCAGTCAGAAGTGATTGAGTTCAGGAGCCCTGTTCATGCAGCGAGTAACCAGCGAACCAACAGGAGCCCCCAGGAGGAAACGCAGCTGGACTCCCATGCAGAGTTCCACTCTCTGCCCTGTCAGGTCTCTGTGAGTTGGAATTAACTTAAGGGCAACGAGAGAGTTTGAATTCTGGTATAACCACACTCACAGAACAAATGAAAATCTCTTTCCAAATGGCTTCCATTTTCGAGTAGAAGAATGACAATTTCCACACATTTATTTGGAGGGTATGGTTCTGTCCATCATAGACTGTATGTGATTTCTTCAGAAGTGGAGCTCTACAGCGAACTCTCCCCACACAGTGATTTCCACCAGAACAGAGCATTTAAACATATAATCCGTTTTTAAAGGTTCCTAGGTGGGGCAGTGGTGATGGGCTTCGAGTTGAGCTGTGAACCCCAAGGTCAGTGGTTTGAAACCCCCAGCTGCTTCCCAGGGGAAAGATGAGACTTTCTTGCTGGCAGGGTGTGTGAGCTCTGAAGTGGTGTAAATAGTTGGTGCTCATACACCAACCTGCCACGCGTGGGTTGAAGCCACCCAACAGTACTGCAGCAGAAAGGCCTGACAATTTGCTTCTGTAAATAGCACAGCTCAGAAAACCGTCACCCAGTGCAGTTCTGCTTTGTAATACATGCGGTTGCCATGAGTCTGAACTGCGTCTTAAATGAATGGCAGCTTTACAACCATGTTTTAAAGTGAGTTTTCAATTGTCTCTCACAAAGCCAAGCTCATTGTAGTCAATTCTGACTCATGGTGGCCGTATTGGTCAGAGCAGACCTGCTCCTTTGGGTCTCTGAGGCTATCTACCTTTTTTGGGGCATCACTGCTCTCGGATGGGAAGCCCAGCCTTGCTCCTGGAGAGCTGCTGCTGGATTTGAATCACCAACCCTGTGGGCTACCACTATGCCACTGGGGCTCAGCCCCGCTGTCTACCTTTATGGGAGGAGACAGACTGACCTTTCATGATCTGAATATCTGCTTGGGTTGAACTGCTGACCATGTGTTTATCAGCCTATCATGTAACCACCATGCCAACAGGCTCCCAAACAGGCTCCGGGCAGTGCTTAATGCTAAGTTCTCAGTCAAGTGTTTGCTAATCAAGTGATTTGAGCTCACCCATGAGATCAGTGCCTTGGCAGGGAGACCCGGGGATGTGCTTCAGAACTGATCCACTCAATGGCAGCGGATTTGGTTTCTGGTTTTTATTCAGGTTATTAAATGGACAAAATAAATGACTTTGACTCATGTTGAGCAATTTAAAAACATTAGTATTCTTGTCTTATCAGAATGAAGCCTCGACATATTTATCACACTTCCTCGCAAAGCATCAGAGAATAAATGTGCGATTAGAACCTGGTGAGGTTTTCTTTTTCTTTCTTCTTTTTTTTAATCTCCTATTTTTAGAATGTCCATCATGAAATTCAAAGCATTTGTCAGATTGTTCTTTTCCCTTTTCTTCTCAAAATAAGCAGTGAGTGGGCAGATATCATTCCTATTTTATAGTCACAGGAAGGGAAGCACAGAGATGTGGAGTTCTTTTCCCATAGTGAATTGATCTCTTTTACTTCCTCCTTGGAGGCTCGAGGTCCCCTTTCTTTAGGTTGTCAGGGTGTCTCTGCAGCCTGAGCACTTCAGGGAGACAGGCTCCTAGGGTCCCTTCGGTTTCTACTGGTCCTTGGAGCAGGTGCTGGAATGACACTTGACACAGGACTGCCTTTTTTCATGGAGTTGTACAGCAACAGTCTTCAATGTCAGAAGTAGTATCCCCCTCAGAAGACAAGGGCCATCATGCTTATTTCCCAGGAGGAAAGCCCCAAGTTCCTGAAGCTAGGGTTTCTCTCCTGAAGCACACCTCAGTGCATGTAGGCACAGGCATTTCCCTGACTCTGGTGCTGCAGGACAGCGGGGGTGGGGAGGTTGGGGGGTGGGACTGGCCTTGATACTGTCCATGCAAAGCCTTGCAGTGCTCTGAGTCATACTTCTATCATCCATGTAAGAGCCTCATTTTCACCAGGATGTCTGACACCCTGGCAGGCTGACTTGTCAGCTAACAAGTAGGAAAAAAATCTCGAGCCCTTCAAACCTCCACAGTTCTTGACAAACAGAAATTGGTCTTTGGTAAAGACTGTGGAACAAGTTTCAATAAAATGATTTATTAAAAAAAAAAAAAAGGAGGGGAAAGGAGGAGCTCATACCAATGGCTCACATAGAAAATATTTGGAAATGAAGATGGCAACATGTATATGAATATGGTTGATACAAATGATGTATGGAATGTTATAAGAGCTGTAAGTGCCCCCAATAAAATCACTGGAAAAAATCCCCCAAACTGTGAAACAGAATCAAGACCCAAGTAATTCACACTTAAGTCTTGCGACCGTCAGTCCATCGGTGACATTTGTGGAAGTCAGGGTAGCCCTGTAAAGTACAGCATCAGAAGGGCCGATAACTCATGTAGTTCATTTACTTACTGTGTTCTAAACTGTTGAATTGAGAATCACAAGCTGGTTTGCACAAGAAGGAGCATGTTACATTATTTTCTGTAAGTCCTCCTGAGGTGGTAGGAGATCCAGTTTCTGTATTTCTCTTCCTCCTCCTCCTCCTCCTCCTTCTTCTTTGCCAATATAGCCCCTTCTGGCCACTACCAAATATGCTCTTTGTCTAAGTGAGCATAGCCCTTGTAAGGGGACCTGCTCATTCTGCAACACCCTTGGTCAAGGTCATCTCTGTAAAGGCTCTCCTTAGGGAGGAAAGTGCTGGTTTCTGCCTTTCAGTCTCTTTCTGGAGGAGGGGAGACTTCCCCAGGAGGTCGGAATCTCTGCCATCATCCCCATCGCATCTCCCAGGAGCCCACAGTTTTCAGAAAGTGAAATCATGAAAGAATCCGCAAAGGATTTGGCTCATTTTCTGGAAAAGGATTGTGAGGGGAAAGAGGAATAACTTGAGACTAAAACACGATTTAATATTTCAAGAAATGATCCTGTCATACGAAGTTCTGTATTTTTCCGTGTTTATAGTCCCCTTGGTTCCTTTCCCCTAAGACAAGGGGCGGCAGTTTTTCAAGAACTGCATGGAACATCTTAGGGGTGCACTTTCTAGGACAGCAGCTGGGGGTGGGTGGGGAGGTAGGTGCAGAGTTTAAGGAAAGAGGTAGTACGTGCTCAGAGTGACTGAAAGAGTTAGGGAACCTGGAGGTGGAAGCCTGAGGCTCCAGCCCCAACCCTTTTCGTTCCCTAGTCATCGCTTCTCTCCATTTCAGACTGTCAAGGTAAAACCCAGCAGCGAAACGCCTGCCTCGCCAACATGCTCCATGCGAAGGCTATGTAAATGACAATAAAACACTGGCAGTATGTGCAGATTCTCTTGCATACTCGATTCAGAAAGAAAATATGGTCTGTCTTGACTCTCACGGCTGTCAAGTGTTTAAATGGTCCTTCCAGCATATATTTAAAACACATTGTCATTGCAATGTTACCAAACAGGGAGCGAGTCAACGTATCTGCGACCACACAATGATTGACATTTTGTAAGTCAAACAGAGAGACATGGAACCTCAGACAGCGACTGCTGTTTCCAGCTCTGAGGACGGCTGGTACAGTTTGTGACAGTGTGCAGAGAGGTGCAATGTAAAGTCAGAAGGTATAGCCGCGGCTCCTGGGTCTCCTGGCACTCTTTGCTGCCTCGAGGGGGAGAAAGCCTAGAGCTAGGACAGCGACACCACTCACATGTTTGCTAGCAGTCATTCTTTCTGTATGTGAGAGAGCTGGGGACTGGGGGCTTCTGTGATCGTCTGTCTGTCGCTTTCTTGGGATTGGGAAGAGACGAGCCCACGAAGGTTCTCTGGTCCGGGAGGATCATTTAGAGGACGACAGAGGCAGCCCCGCAGGCCACCTGGGTCATATGGTCATGCTGTTCTCATTTGAGTCATTTGCCAGGTACCTTAGAAATCATCAGAAGGTAACCAAGATTAAAATCAAAGCAAAGTTGAATGGGCACCGGAGGACCCAGTGACCTCCATTAGGATGAAATCTATCCAAACCGCTGCCGTGCAATTCCTTCAACTGAGTTATGGAGAAATGTGTTTTCCCCCCCTTTTTCTTCTCTCTCCAACCTGGTGACCATGTGGAGGCTGAGTTTTTCATCTGTGTTCTGAAGGGCAGTCCTGTGCGTGCCACATACCCATCTGATGCAGTTATGCGAAGGAAACCCATTTCATCAAAGCACACAATGGCTGAATGCCAACCATGGCCTCATAGTGCCAATAGAAAACAGAGTTCTGGTGTCTTTGGTTTTCAGTGGCTATTTTTTAAATTAAATTACCCCCCCCCCCCATCCAATGACCACATATAATTTTATTGTCTATTTCTCTCTCAACCCCCTTCCAATTTAGTTTACCATCATTTACAAGCCCTGAGAAAAAGAGTAAGGTTATCTACTCAGGAGTGTTACAAAGCACCACCACCCTGCCCCAATTCCCTTAATAAGTATCTATAGACATGGTGTGCCGGTACATTAGACCTTCTCATCTGACTTTACCGTGGGGAGAAGAATCAGTATCTGCATCAATAGCTCAAGGCTGCTTCCTAGGAAGCAGAGGCTAGACCCAGCTCCTCACGGTACCTTTTTACCAGTTCTGACCAGTCGGCTCTCCTCTCCCATGGCACTCTCCACTTCTTGGCCGAGTTTGGTGATTTGCAACCAACTTGGAAGGAACAGGGACACCTCAGGATGCAATTCCTTGATTAGGAGAGCCACTACTCGTTGTTCCCAGAGATGGGCTTCTCCCTGGTCCTTGACCTCTATTCTTCTTGGGCCTCTTGGGTTAGGGTCACAGACTCTTTCGTTCTTTAGGTAATTGCTCACAGGCACCCACCTCACCAGTAAGCCTCAGTCGAGGGCCACATGACTTTCTTGCTCTTTGGCTCTTTCTCTGTCTCCTCGATCTGGAGGGTCATAGCATAAGAACCCCGAGTCCAAAGGATAGGCTTTGTTCTCCTCTCTTCTTGGTGGTAAGGAAGCCCAGTTTTCACCTCTTAGACAGCTCAGTTTACGCCTCCAGGGATGGCAAAATCGACCCATCAATTCGATCAGTTTGGGTTCCATATATATTATTTTCATAACATTACTCCCACAAGGGTGTCACCAATTCTATTTGCATTATTAGCATGCTGTCCAATCCCCTTGGTGGACCATAACTCTGATCTTGCATAGCCCCACTTAGTCATTCGGTAGGAGTAATAAAGATCGTGGTGAGAAAGCCCATATAAAAGCAATCATCATACTGCAATATCCTTGGTAATGTTTACTTCCCCAAAGAGTTATTGTATAGGTTTTAATATTGTTTAGATGATGAAAGAAGAGAACAACATGATCAATGGAATTGAGGCTTTTGCATAATTAGGGGGAAAAACACCCTTTGCCTGGCACAACTTCAATCTTCTTTCTCACCAGCTGCTAAGTCATTTTCATATCCCTAGCTGCTTCCTCCAAGCGCAAACACACCTGTTCTCCCAGCTCAGTACCCATTTGATGCTGGCTCCTTGTGAACAGGAGATGTGAGTATATTTTGACTTGCATCAGAGAGCTGAATAATCATCTTTCTATTCTGAGATGCCAACAGGCTTCTTTTGGCAGAGCGAGGCAGCTGAGTAGTGGTCAACCCCAGCACTTTTCTCTGGAGACTGTGAGCAGGATTGCTCACTTAACAAACCACTTGCTAGTATAGCGACAGCTGGAATTCCTTCCAAGGGTCGGCTTGTTGCTGTGTCAATCTGGGAAAGTGCCTTTGGCCCAGTTGTACTCTAAGGGATAGCTGGAGTTTCGTGCTCAGTGGCCAACCCAGAAACAATCAATCTTGCTCTTCCATGTAGGCTGATATTGTTGCCAGCAGACTGGGTGACTGGCAGCGTGAAGACACCCCTTGCTCTGGCCCTCAAAAAAGGGGACTTGATCATAGCATAAAGACTGTATAGTTGGCATGGAAATGGTCGGAACCCTAAAGCCGATCATCAGAGCCTGAGATTAAGGGTGGCCCATGGTAGGAAGAATTGTGTTGGTTGGCATTGGCATCTGGCAAAACTCGGGGCTAGCCCCATTCCTGCCATGCTTTGTATGTTTTTGTCCAGTGTGGATAATGCTATGGAAATCAGGCCTTCTCAGCTTCCTGATGCTCTTACTGTACAATATTCAATAGCAATGAATTCTTTTTTTTCTTTCCCAAATGGGGTACTGCTTATAGATCCCCAACCCCATCTAATTTATAAAGCTTTCAAAATAATGGTATCATTCTGAGGATTTCTTTCCATTGTTCCACTCTGTATTCTTCCCATCTGGTTAGTACACCACTCATCTTAATTAGTAAAATGCCATCCTGTCTGGTCCTCCCTTGCCAGCTAGTCATTCAGTTCCCAAATCACTTCTTCACCTCCATCATGTAGTTTAGCATTTTGCAGCAGGAAAACTGTAATATAGCACATTCTTCCCCCAACAGGGAAAAGTGAAATTCACTACAGCAATGCTAATTAAGCAGAGTTTAACATTAGCTTTAATTTAAAGCAGCTCTCCTGAGATTTCCTAGCATGTACCCAGGGTGTCATAAAATATGAAACCACACTCCCTCTCAATTAGCATTCATTTATTTGGGAACAACAAAAAGCAGCAATAAATAGGCACAACCTGTTTCTCTCACTCTCAGAGTCTGCCCAGCAGCAGCCCGCTCATTGGTTTTTTGCTACACAAGCAGCATCACCCTGGAGGAGACTGGGTTAAAATGTCTTGCATGGCATTGCCCTTCCAGATCTCAAGTGCATCTCCTCAGCTAACACTATGATGTCATGGAGTTGAAATATTGGTAAGGAAATGAAGACTAAAGACCAGTCAACTTGGAATTGGTTTGTTCAGAGGTCATTTCAGACAGAAACTAAGCTGCTGGTGGAGATCCTGGAGACTCTGATTGTGTGAAGCCTATGAGTCTGGCTGCCTTTTAAGGCTTGTAGCCCAGCCTCTTCAGGAGCAGTGGTTAACTGAAAGGATGGAACTTTCTGAGTTGGTTAAACGTGAGGCTGAATTACTGCAATTGGGACACTTTTAGGAGAAAATCATCCGTGAATCTGGCCAGGGGTAAGTCTATGACGACGTTCTGTCAGTCTTAGCTTTGCTGCAGTAGGCTTCCTCAGGGTTCGCAGTTGACCGCCATATTTTACTACATGAAGAGAGTGGAGTAGCCTTGGCTGTAGGCAATACCAAAATGTTCCATATGACAACTACGGGGACAAGAGCACCTTCTTTCGTAGTACAGACATGTTTAGCATTTCAGAAAGAAAGGTAAATGTTGCTTAAAACACTTCTCTAGAGATTTCTCAGTTTTTCTTCAATTTTATAACTCTAGAAGCACGTATTCAATATTTTGGTCAGCTCACTCACTCAATCAACAGTTATTAATTAGTAGGTCCTTTCTATGTGTCACATCTTTGTTTTGTTACTGGGAATGGAATAGCACATAAGATAACCAAGATCTCTGTCTGCATGAAATGAATATTTGAGTGGAAGAGGTTACAATAAATGAAGGCTATAGAAAACACACTTGCAGAAAATCAATGCATGAGAGATTTCCCTGAGTGGTATGGAGCAACTTTCCAGACTAAGGAAAAGAAGGGTGGTGGTGGTTCAGTGGAAAAATTCTAGCCTTCTATCCAGGAGGTCTGGGTTCCATTCTTGGCCAATGTACTTCATGTCCAGCCACTGTTATCTGTCAGTTGCATTTTGCATGCTGCTAAAATACTTATCAGGAGAGCTTCCAGATTGACAGCCTAGGGAGAGAGTCTGGCAATCTCCATCCAGAAATTAGCCAGTGAAAACCACATTGTTCACAGTGGTATGGTTCCCCAACCAATTATGCAGATAGCATGAGACTGGGCAGTGTTTTGTTCAGTCATGTATGGGGGCTCTGTGACTTGATGGCAATTGACAACAGAGAACAAATAATTAGTACAGTGGTCTCAACCTTCCTAATGCCTCAACCCTTTCAAACAGTTCTTTATTTTGTGGTGATCCTAATCACAAAATAATCTTCATTGCTACTTCATAACTGTCATTTTGCTACTGTTATGAATCATAAAGTAAATATCTAATATGCATGATGCATTTTCATTGTTACAAATAGAACATAATTAAAGCATATCAACTAATAACAAAACAATAAGTAAATATATATTGTGAAACATTTATTTCTAATGACAAGTAAGTGAACTTTTGTCTTGAAGTATGGTGCAGCATGGGTAACAGTCTTCACACCAGGTATTTGAATATGGGCTTATCTGCATGTAGGCTGATAGGTGTTTTCCAATAGTCTGAGGCAACCCCTATGAAAGGGTCGTTCGACCCCCCCAAAGGGTCACGACTCACAGGTTGAGAACCACTGAATTGGAAGTTGCATCTTTAGATGAGGTGACCAGTGCAAACTTGTTTGAGGGGAGGACACAGAAGCTGAGGCTGACACCACTGTTCATATACTACCAATATATTTTAAGTGCTTATGTTTTTCATACTATCTACTAGATCTGAACTGCTATGAATGAGTACTCGTCCTCTGCCACACAGTCAATTCCAACTCCTAGCATCCCTGAAAGATAGGCTAAAACTGTCCCTGTGGATCTCTGAGACTGTAAATCTATTTTTTCTTTTAAAAATCATTTTATTAGGGCTGAGCCCCGGTGGCGTAGTGGTTGTGCTTGGGACTGCGGCCCACTGGGATGGAGGTTCAATTCCGGCTCCCAGGAGCAAAGGCTGAGCCTCCTACTCCCATCACCTGAGGGCAGTGATGCCTTAAAAAAATCATTTTATTGGGGCTAATACAACTCTTATCATCCATCTACCCACCCATCCATCCATCCATCCATTGTGTCAAGTACATTTGTACATATGTTGCTATCGTCATTCTCAAAACATTTGTTTTCTACTTGAGCCCTTGATATTAGCCTTTTCCCCTCTCTCCCGACTCCCTCCTCAGGAATTATTATCATTTTCCTATGTCTTCCACTGCCCAATGTCTCCCTTCACCCATTTTTCTGTTGTCTATCCCTCAAAGAGGGAGTTATATGTAGATCCCTGTGATTGGTTTCTCCTTTCTCCCCCACTTTCCCCTTCCCCTCCTGGTATTGCTACTCTCCTTATTGGTCCTGAGGGTTTATCTGTCCTGAGTTCCCTATGTTTCCACCTATGATCTGTACCAGTGTACATCCTCTGCTCTAGTTGGATTTGTAAGGTAGAATTAGGATCATGATAGTGGTGAGAAGGAAACATTTAAGAAATGGAGGAAAATTGTATGTTTCATCAGTGCTATACTGCACCCTGACTGGCTCATCTCCTCCCCATGACCTTTCTGTAAAGGGATTTCCCTTTGTCTACAATTGGGCTTTGAGTCTCTACTCTGCACTCCCCCTCATTCACAATGTTTTGATTTTTTAATCTTTGATGCCTGATAGCTGATCCTGTTGATACCTCATGATCACACAGACTGGTGTGATTCTTCTTTGTGGGTTTTGTTGTTTCTCATCTAGATGGCTGCTTGTTTATCTTCAAGCCCTTAAGACCCAAGCTCTATATCTTTTGATACCCAGACACCATCAGCTTTCTTTACCACATTTGCTCATGCATCTGCTTTGTCTTCAGCGATTGTGTCAGGAAGGTGAGCATCATGGAATGCCAGTTTAATAGAACAAAGTGTTCTTGCATTGAGGGAGTACTTGAGTGGAGACCAAATGTCCATCTGCTACCTTAAAACTAAACCTATAAATTTGCACACATAAATTTATTTCTCCATTGTCTTATATAAATATATTTGCATAGATACCTGCTGGTATTTGGACCTTTATAAATGCCCTTTGAGAATGTAAATCTTTATGGAAGTAGAAAATTTCATCTTTTTCCCCTGGAGCAGCTTGTGGTTTTAGCAGGCCTCACATGTAACCAGAGTCCTGATGCCCTGAGAGTAGAATGGTATTCATTATTATTGACTCACTGCTATTAGAAATTAGATAAATTGAAACATAGTTTTTCATGCATTTGAAGTAATTTGAAGTGTCTATTACTGTTAACATCAATGACATAACTTTGTTCTCTTGCTCCCCATGTTTGTATATAAATATGAGGGAGTTTCAAAAAGACCATGGGAAAATTCATGGGTAAGTTTCAAAGTTCTGTAGAAAACTATGACACACGAATAAGAACAATACAAATAGCCCAATCAGAAAAATGGGAACAAGACATGAAGAGAAAAGGTACTGAAGACAACATACAAGCAGCCAATAATTATGAAGAAATGTTCACATTCATTAGCAATAAGAGAAATACAAATTAATACGACAATGAGTAACCACCTTATATCAACAACCTTAGCAAAACCGAAGAGAAACAAGCCAGAAAATAATAAATGCTGGTGTGATTGTGGAGAGCTTGGACTGCTCACGTATTGCTGTGGGACTGTAGAATTGTACAAACACCATTGAAATCAAGATGATACTTCCTTAAGCAAAGGCAAAACAATTACCTTATGAGCTTGCAATTCCCTAAAGAAATAAGCAACACCACATGCAGACATATGCATACTTACATTAATCGCAACAATTTCTATAAGAACAGAAAGATGAAAACAGTCCAGACCTCTGAGGATAGAGTAATGGACAAGCAAAAACTCTGGGTCATATATAATGGAATATTATGCATCCATGAAATGACAACCGTCAAGCACCCTAAGACATGGGCAAAACTAGAGAACTTTATGCCTGGTAAAGTTAATCAATCGTATAAAGATACATATTTAAGGATACCATTATTATAAGGAAAAACAGAGCAAAAGAAAAATGGTTTTCACACCAAAGATGATTTTGAATATCTTAGGAGGCCAGGAATGGGCAGGGAGGGGAAAGGCACAGGAGATTGTGGAAGGAGAGAGGTGGTCAGGGGGACAACAATTCCCATTCAGGCGCGGTTCAAAGTGATATTATTACAGACTTCATTTGATGTGATGGGCTGTGCCAAGACACGATTATGTTTTTCTTTACAAACCAAAATAAATAAGTAAATTTTAAAAAGAACAAGGCCAGGCTCACGGCCTTAAAAACTTTCCAGATTCCGTCTCTCTCAGATCCAAACACTGGTCTGGGTGGCGGTAAAAGGACAGAAAAGTAAAACAGAAGTAGACTTGGAATCCTTAGTGATAATCCAAGTTCGTTTCAAACAAATGAAAAAAGAAGGAAGAAAAATTCAGTGTCTTTTTATCTATGAATGTTTTGAAGTCCCTCATATATTTTTAAAGTCTAAAATATTAAGAAGAATGGCATTATTTTATAGTTTTGTGAATCTCTTTAATACCTGGTTTCATAGATGGTGACACAGTGGTTCGGTGCTCCGCTGCTCACTGATGTTGGTGGTGTCATCCCACCAGTCTCTGCTGGGGAAAGGTTTCGGGCTGTCTGCCATGCTTACATAGCCTCAGGAAGGTCTCCTCTGCCATCAGGATCTGCAGTCTCAGAGGAGATATGGGATCACTCTGAATGAGAATTGACTCGCTAGCACTTGATTAGAATTATTTTAATTTAATAGAAGACAGCTGGACTTGTGGACCTGCTTCTGCATTCAATGTTGTTTTGATTGAAATGTAAATTAAAGAAGAAAAACATCTGGCCTTAAACCAGCTATGGAATTGGAACACTATCGTGTTGGAACCTGGTATGCTCTTTGAGTGTTCACTGTCATTAAGCTCTGTGTATAGGGGGACTATGATTCTGGGAAAGTGGAAAGTGCTCATGAATTGCTTCTATATGGGTATCTGGTGATTGTAATTATCTTCACATTCATTCTTTACAAGTGGTTTACATCCCTTGTGGTTGTAGGCATGCGTGCACTCTGATTGCAGTACAACTGAAATCTGGTTTCCAGTAACTTATTCCTTTCTGGGCAATTTGCAAAGCAACATTTAAGTCTCTGCACACAGAAAATGTAGCAAGTGGTTTACATTACACACTATGATTCATCATTTTATTGTATTTGTGACTACTGATGTCACTGTGTCCAGAGACCCCATTCCCACTTATGGCAGACTACTGACTGTCACTCACACATGACTTCATCCTTGCAGGTTCAAGAAAATAGTTTTTTTTTTTGGTAGGTATTTAATTAGGCTCCAGGGCTTCTCATTTGGCTAGAGAGGCCTCTCACATTTCGGGGGATATTTTGTGTGTTCTTTCCTAACCCAGAACAAATCAAACCTTTTGCCACCAAGAGCATTCTGACTCGGCAAACCTACAGGACGGAGTAGAACGACCTCACCGAGTTTCCAAGCTGCAATCTCTATAGGAGCAGATTCTCCCATCTTCCTCGCACTCAGTGGCTAGAGCGGTCTGTCAGTAGCTGAGGATTTCAGCATTGTGCCACAAGGGACCCTCTTTCCTGTATGCCCAAATCACTCTCCGCCATGGAATCAGTTCCAACTCATAGCTGCTCTTTATAGAGTCTCCCCAGGCTGTCAATATTTATGGGAGCAGGCAGCCTCCTCTTTCTCCCACAAAGGAACTGGCTTGTTTGAACTGTCAAGGACTCAAGCTGGAAAAGCTTCCAGTGCCACAAAACCTCTATTTTCGCCTTAATTCTTCTTTCTCAGGAGCCCATGGGTGATGCACAGCAGTTAACAATTACATGGTGGATTGCTAAGCGAGAAGGGGGAGGTTAGTACCTTAGAAGCTAGGCCTGGCTATTCATCTTTCAGAAGCATGCACTGAAACCCCCGTGCAGCACAGATCCTCGGAGGCAGGTGGGTGGCCATACATCAGAATGGATGCCACAGAAATGGTTTTGATTTTTCTCAAATGTCTTCTCACCCATTCCTTCTTCCCAAGTGGGGTTGAAGGGGAGAAGTGAAGCTACTTATTCTTTAGACAATAGAGGATCATGTCTGGCTTAGGCTGTGCTCAGGATTCTTGTTGGGTGAATTGCAGAAGCACTCCTGCCCTGGGCAATGCGTGGTTTCATACGGTTCTACTTGGCTGACTTGACTTACACGCTGCTTTGAGACAAGTCTAGCAAAGTCTGGCTGCGATCCTTGGCTTTGCAATTGCTTCGTGGGTCTTTGCTATCGAGTTACTTCACCAAATTTCTTGTTCAATCATTTCTGGTCTTGATAGGCAGAACCTTGAACTAATTTCTTTTTTCACTCTTTAAAATTTTTTTTTTCTTTTTTTGTCTTTGTTTTTGGGGCCTCACTGCCCTCTGGTGGTGGGAGTAGGAGGCCCAGCCTTGCTGCTGGATTTGAACCTCCAACCCAGTGGACTGCAGTCCCGCACACATTCACTATGCCACCAGGGCTCAGCCCAATTTTTTTTCTTTTCTCACTCTTGGGGCATATGGGATCTTTGGAATTCTGTTCCACAGGAAGTGGGCCTTCTCCTCGGTCTATTGTTCACATGCTGTTTTGGACTAGGACCATCCAGTGGTTCTCAACCTTCCTAATTGTCGCAACCCTTTAATACAGTTCCTTATGTCATGTGAGCCCTAACCATAAACTTATTTTCGTTGCAACTTCATAACTATAATTTTGCTACTGTTATGATCTCTGTGAAAGGGTCGTCCAACCCCCAAAGGGGTCGTGACCCACAGGTTGAGAACCGCTGATCTAAATACACTCTGACTCCCAATGACTGCGGACATCTCTGGGAGACTTCAACCTGTGCAGAAAACAGGATGCTGCGCTAGGATCCTGCTCTCCTCAAGTACGATGCATCTTTCTACCTTACAACTTACTGAGTTTAGCTCAGAGGAGGTTAGGGGGAAGGAAATGCATTCAAGCTGATCTCTGGCCCCTATTTTCTTTTTTGGCAACCTCCTTTCCCCACCTCATGGAAGAAGCCCTCTCTTCATACTCCCATAGCTAATTGTCTTACCTCCCTCATATTTATAGTGAATTCTACGGAATCTTGAGAAGTTGAGCCTACCTTCTGCAAATCCATGTAACTTATTTTAGACTTCTGTTTTCCTGTTGACTTCACAATATGACTTTAAACTAAAAAACCGAGGCAGGAGTTCTTGATATGAGGATTCATTGTCACTCACTGGTGCATTTCCTGCTGTCCACTGTATCCCTACTGCACTGTTATTGTCTTTTCTGTAGTTCTAGTTTGAGTACTGATCACTTTTTTTTAATGTGAATCACTGCAACACTTTTTTATTTGCTCTCTCCATCTCTTATCTTAATTCTTTCACGTTTTCTTGCTCATTATTACTGGAGTTTTACTATTTATAAAGCATGGTTTTGGTAATTATTAACTGCTTAGATATTTTCAAAGAGTCCCCAAGCTTACAGAAAGAAATCCAGTTTCCTTATAGCACAGAAGGCCATTTAGCATACTTTTTAGGAATCCATCATGCCCTGATAATATTATTTTCCATCGAAACAACAAAAATTTAATCTTCCTATAGTCCATATTTTGAGAGCATGTCTCTGTATTGCTCTTTTTTGCTTCCTTATAATTCACATAGTGACTAACCTGAGGTATATTCTTGATTTTTTTTGTTTAGTTAATGAGTAGAAATAATCACCTTTAAGTTACCCATTTTATTATTTTGAACTTTATATGTATTTCTTTCTTTCAACTAGAGTATGTATGTACCTAATTAAATGGATCTTTTTCTAAAGCAGAATTATACATTAAACCCACTGGAAACTCCTTGCCATACTAGGCAAGGGATACTTAAAATTCTAGGTAAGCTTCACTTCACCCTAAAAGCCAACATGGAAGATTAGCGAAGTTCAGAGAAAAGAAAGAAAAGAAACTATGTAGTTCATACTTAAAATAGATTTGCAATCTAACAATTAAATTGCAGAGATCTGATAAAATGTTTTAAATCAGAAACAAAGTCACTGCCCTTGATTCAACCCTAATGTGGCGGATTTGAATATTTCTCATGTATAGTCATGCTTCACATAGCATCTAGTTAAGCAATGTCTCTCCTTGTCCATGTCTGGGGGCCTAACCTCCATAAAACCTAGGAGATTAAAAACAAATGTACATATGTGGGAAAGTGGGAAAGCATTGCTCCGAGGGTTCTAATTCATACCTACATGGATTTATTGCAAACACAATATGTTTCAAGATATCTCTGTGCCTAGCAGATGGCTACAGGCAACTTTTCTCAGGTATAAACTTGTGTAAGTCTTGTTAGAATTCCTTAAACAAAAATTTAAAAAGTTCGATCAAAAGACAGTGGTTTCTGAAGAGATTGGCTGAACCAGTTAGATATAAGGTAGTGCATGGCAACTGACTCCAGGGATTGAGAAGAGATAGTCGTGATAGATTTTTCTAGACCAGGGTTGCTCAATACATCATTTGCAATCTACTTCCTAGTTGATTGCAAATGTAGTGTGGGCAGATTGCACAGCATTAAAAAGACAGACGTAAACCTATCATCAATCCCGTCACTTAATTGATATGTAGCGCAGCCAATCAGATGTCATCTAAGGTGTCAAAAACATGCTCAAACAACTGCGCTAAGTGCAACAAAACTGACAAGCTAAGTTATTCTCATTTTTTAGACATTGTTTTTTCTCTCTTAAACATAAAAAAGGGTATTAAAATGAATGGGAGAGTTGGACCAAGTAAGAAGACAAAAACATATCACTTTCATATACAATGGGAGATTTTGACATTAGAAGCTGACATTCAGCTGAAGTCCAGAGCGCATGAACAGTTCTGGAACTTAACTCACAGAGGGAAAGTACCCAAACACGAGAAAATGTGCTACCTCCTTGACTACATTATTCGGCTCTTATTTATGTGGATCAGCCTTTTCCCACATAAAGATCATTAAGTCAAAGTACCGTTCCACCATGACTGATGATCATTTGGAAGTGTGCTTGAGTCTGGCTGTCAGCAGCTACTGTCTGGACTATGCAACTCTGGCTCATTCCATTCAGTGTAAGTCATCAGAGTAAACTCAGGTCACAAAAAAAAAGTACATAGTTAATTGTATTGTGCAAGATGGACTCATTCTGTTATGCAAGGCACATGGACATTCATTGTACATATAAAGAATTTTCAATGTATTATGAGTAAATATAATAAATACATAAAATAAATATATGTTTTGCATTTTTGTAGTTGGTCAATCATTTTGACTTGATCATTTTTTAAGTAACTCACATGCTGAAAAAGTGTGAGCACCCCTGTTCTAGATGGACACAGGATTGTCATGAGGGTTTATTAAAAAGAACTTTCCAGAAAACGGAAGATCACAATGGTGAGGGTAAACCAGAAAAACTATATTGCAGAGCTTTTCAAGGCACCTGCTCATTGGCTGAATGTACTAAGGGCTGCCTGTGGGAAACCTTACCCCAGACACCCTCCAGCCTTTGCCTGGTCCCTTCTGACTTCTTTTTGTCTTCTGAACATAGAAAACATTTTAAAAGGATCTTTTAAACATTTTAAAAGTTTGAGATCCCTGAGGGTTCCAAAATCAGAGTGGAGAATTCCTTTTTTTTTTTTAACAGCTTCATTAGCACTTCATCCACATGTCATACAATTCAATCATATCAAGAAGAGTTGTACAATTATCACCACATTCAATTCTAGAACTCATTGTCATTCATGTAGTTACTATTATCATTTTCTAATTGTGGCAAAACCACACAGAGCAAAACATTCTCCAGTTCCACAACTTCCACATGTGTAATTCAGTGCCGTTGATTATACTCTTTGTGTTGTGCCACCATTATTGATATTCTGTTCCAAATTATTCCACCACCATTAACATATACTCAATGTCCCCTAAGCCACAACCCTTTCTCCTTCATCCAGGGTAGCCATTGGTCAAGTTTTGTATCTTTCTTTATTTTTTCTTCCTTATAAAGTATATATATATATATTTAAATCATTTTATTGGGGGCTCATACATCGTTTTTCACAATACATAAATAAGCATACTGTGTCAAGCACCTCACATGTATACTTCTATTATCGTTCTCCAATCGTCTGCCTTTTCCCTTAACGCCCTAGTATCAGCTTTTCCATCCCTTCCCCTCTTCCCCTGGTCTCTGCTCCCCACCAACCCTCAATACTTTATACATTGTTATTGTCCTGTCATATCTTACACTGCCTGACCTCTCCCCCAACCCACTCCTTTGATGCCCGTCCTTCAAATAGGAGCCTATGTGTATATCCTTGCTGTTGGTTCCGTCTCTCTACCCCACCTTCTCTCTACCCTTTCAGCATCTCCAATCTAACCATTGGACCGAAGGGGCCCATCCATCTTGGTTTCCCCATTTCTCCAGCTCCCCTCTATACTAGTGTGACTTCTCCAGTCCATCTGGATTTGTAAGGCAGAGTTGGGACCATGATGGTTGGGTGGGGGGTGGGGGGGAGGAAGGCTTCAGGAACTAGAGGAAACTTGTATGCATCATCAAAGCTCGGCTGTCCCTTGACTGGTCTGTCTCCTTCCCGTGACTCCCCTGTAAAGGGGTGACCAATTATCCACCAGTGGGTCTTAGGTCCCCATCATCGCATGAGGCTTTGGCTTCTTTCTTTTTTAGTAATTTTCTTGATAGTCTTTATACATTATCACCATCAGGTCTAGTGCTCTCTCCCCCTTCCTGCCTTCATAGTTTGCATCCCCAAACCTCTCACCTTTCCCATTCCCCAGCCCTGAAACCATTGCGTCAGTTATTGTCTCTGTGCATACGGTGGAGTATTCTTTGGGAAGGGTTAAGAGAGATGAAAACACCACCTTCGGAAGAATATAGATTTAAAGTCTACATCAATAAATATTTGGACATTGCTAAAAACATATGATATATAGACAGACCTTGAGTTATGAATGAATTCCTTTCCTAAATCTATCTTTAAGTCAAATTGTACCTAATTAGGAACAATTTTGTGTTAGTCCGGGTAGACTAGAGAAACAAATTCATAGACATGCATATGGATATAAAGGAGAGGTTAATATACAAGTGGAATGAAACATTGAGAAAGTAACCCAACTTAATTCAAGCCCAAGATTATAAGTCCAATATTATCCATTATATCTGATCCCAGTCTATAAAGTCTCCTTCCAACTCACGAGGCACATGCAATGACACCAGGACAATAACAGGCCAGTGGATGCAGAGTCTTGTGTATCCAGCGGCAGTAGAAGCATCTCAGTGCTGGCAGGAGTCTCTCTGTGATTTTACTGGCTTCAGAGGTCTGGTTCTATCAGGGTAAGCCCATGTGGCTTCTCCTCCAGCTCCTCCAGTTCCTTGCATGCTGCCATCTGTCTATATATCTACTCCAAGGAACTGAGTCTCTGGCTCTCTCCTCCAAATGGGAAATACTGCGAGACTTTCCAAAATTCTCAGGAGAAAGCCACGCCTACACAGAGGCCTCATTGAGTATCTCCAGATTGACCGCTAGACTCCACCCCTACACTTCTAATCATGAAACTGAAGCATGAGTACATGACTACCTAACAACAGTTGGTGAAATGTTTGTCTTAGTCTATCATCTACAGTGTACCTTTCTCAATATAAAAACGTTAAGGAAACATATATAAACTCACCATAATATCTTTTATATGATAGTAAAATCTAATAGTGTTTTGATGCGTGCTTCAAAGTGGCACCCATTTGTTACTATGAACCATTGATGAAAGTTAGTCAAAATATGCTACATGATCATATAAACCTTCACTGATTAAAATATCAATATATTTTTTCTCAATATATCCTCTGTCTATGTCCACACACTTCTCAAGATGCAGTTTCCTTAAAGAATGAGTCAACACTATTACAATTAAAAAAACAATTTCTGCTACACAACTTTCTTGACTATTTTCTCACCACTGAAGTTTAGCAATTAAAAAAATATTCTTCCTAAGGAGCTTTGATGATCTTCTATGTCTTCTGAGAAAATCTATTAAGATTAGCCCTTTGAAATTCCCCAAAGCAATCACCATAACCTTCAAAGCAGATCTCTCTGTCTTGAATATAATTGGCTGAGCAGAACACCTTGGGGGTCATTGTGTAGATTTTTGGGGGTCCAAACAAGACTAAGATAAGTGTCTTACTGAGAGAATTTATTTGCAACCACAAGTGACTTCAGAGACCTGTTTAAACATGTTTTGTTTGAAATAAACTTGTGCATGTATGAACTGGACCCTAGTAGCAATATCTGTACATATCTGTCTAGCTATATTTTAAACTGACCCTCCAGCTCAGAGGCTGGTCCTCAGCACAAGTATTCTGCTGTATGGTCTGATGACCTCGTCTTTTCATCTATCAATTTCCCCAACACCTGGGTTTTCCCTTAGCCTTGCTTACTCTCTGGCTCTGCAAGAGGAAACATTTTGTCTTAAGTCTTTGAGACTATGCCAGATGTGATGGGGGTTGGAAGGTTCCTCCTGTCCCTCTCTAGCACAGTTATAATAGCCCCTTTTTTTCCCTTTTTGGGTCAAGCATCTCCCACCATCAGAATCTGGATGTGTTTTTATTTGGCAATATCAAGTCAAGTTTCTGGTTCAAAATTCTGTTTCACTGCCCTGTTGTGATTGACCCCAGGAAGGTTGGTCAAGGTGAAGGCTCAGGCAGCCCTTTCAGCTGCACTTCACATGCTCTTTCTCCAAAGGTTCCTGTGCCTCAAGGGTCCTTAGCCAGCATTTACCTTGCAGAGAAATGTGTTTCCTCTCTTCTGTGTAGTGATATAAAGTAAAACCCAACCATAAGATGGTCTCATTATTCTGTTTTCTGCCCTGCATCTGTGCCTTTGACAGGCAGCTTTGGATAGGCTTGGGAAACGCTTGCAGATGTTTATGTCTCCAGTAAAAGAACTTGAAAGCTGCGATGCTTCTAGCTTTGGCAGTCAGGGCTAGATGTTTTTGCACATTTCCTTTCTCTACTACATTTCTTCCTGTTTGGTCACAGATTTTCCAGAATTATGGTTAGGGTTGTGCTATTTTTTTCTAACAACTTCTTCAGATACTTTAAGAACCTGAAGAGCCTTAGGACTGGGGAATGTAGGACCTGTGTAGGCTCTGCTACTAATTGATGAATTTGGGTGAGTCATTTGACAACATCAATGCTGTTCACCTAAAATATGTGCTTATTGTCACCACACAAAAGTTTTTGTGAAATTTTAACGAGATAGGTTATGAATATTTTGAAATGTGTAAAGTGTTCTACAAAGATGACACGGCATTATGATTATGTATTTCTACCCTGTAGCTACTAATTTTATGGCAATTTTATG
Source organism: Nesogale talazaci (assembly GCA_004026705.1). Taxonomy (NCBI): domain Eukaryota; kingdom Metazoa; phylum Chordata; class Mammalia; order Afrosoricida; family Tenrecidae; genus Nesogale; species Nesogale talazaci. Next base: position 57,093 of record PVJH01009149.1, on the reverse strand, counting down.
GATGAATCTTTGCTATAGCCTAATGACCAGCCACTTCAGGAAATTCAGTGACTCATCTGGTCAAGTGTATTGCAATGATACTGAACTGATTTATAGTTCTCTAGAGGATGTCCCAAGGAGCTTGTATATGTAACTTCACAATTTAATAAAGAAGTTTCCTGTTTGTCTTGATAATGGCACCTGTGTGACTCATTTCTGTGCCAGATGCTGTACTTCATCATCTTATAACTCGTCACTGCTGCACCCTGCTTTTCTTTTCATAGTTGCTGAAGCAAATCTATTTCATCTCACCATCAGGATATTGTTGGTGACAGCTGCAACACCTGAAGAGGTAGCATTCGCTTTCATATGGTCATAAAGATGGAAACGTTTCTCAGAACCAGGTTAGGAGAATTTGAAACATATGGCAGGAAGTAAAGACGAGTTTCTAAAACAAATCCCACTGAATTTTGACAAGGCTTTCTGATACTTTGTCAAACCACCCCAGGGCTTTGAGACAGAATAAGGGCCTCTCCTGCTCTACTTTGAGCATCAAGATTTGCCTGAGGAAAGAACTTTCTTACACCATTCCTCAAAAATCTGTGGGAGAAGAGGTCTTCATTATTGGATATAATAAAGAAGAGATTTGTGACTCTAGTACTACACCAGATTCACTAGCTTAGAGCCACCCTTTGATTTTATTAATTTAGGAGGCGAGGGATAGGACTTAGATTTCTATATTTTTAATTCATTAGTTCTTTTTTTTTGGTAGGGGGGGGCATCACTGCTCTCTGGTGGTGGGAGTAGGAGGCCCAGCTCCACTGCTGGAATTGAACCTCAGTCCCAGTGGGCTGCAGTCGCGCGCACAACCACTACGCCACCGGGGCTCAGCCCATAGTTAGTTCTTTTGGTGTTTTTTGACATGCAAGAGTAACAATGTTGTGACAAAACTCTTTAACAGATCTTGGGGGGTCTAATTATTTAGTGGACAGTTCTGGAAGATAAATTTGGAGGTCTTTGCCAATACCAAGTTCCTCTACTCACAGGGTTCAAAATCTGACTTGTTTATAGAGAATCACAGATAAGGTAGATTTGTGAAGTGGAATCTAATAGATCATGGTAGAATGGTGAGGTCTGTGGAAGGCACTCAGGTTTGTAACGCTGGTACACACATTTGACCCTTCATTGCCACTTTTGTGCCTGACTTCTTCCAGAGACTTGATGCAAGTGAGCTATTCTTAGGTCTGCCATTTTCTTTAACATCTCTGCTGTAAAACCCCTTCCACTGCCATCGGATAGAGTCTATTGTGATGCACAGTGACAAGACAGGACAGGGTAGAACGGTCCCAGTATTTCCAAGATGGTCGCTCTTCTAGGGAGGAGAGAGCCTCATCTTTCTCTCTCAGAGTGTCTGGTGATTTCCAACTGCTGCCCTTGTGTGAGGCCCCTATGAAAACCCCCCACAACACCAGGACTGCTCCGATGTAAAATAGTCGCTACTATTGTCTTTTGGAGTTTTAAATTTATTATAGTGGTATTTAAACATTAAGCCTAAGACATGTCTCATAATTTTTCATAAAGAAAGGTGATAAATATAAAGTATCTACTTCACTCTTCCATTCAATCGCTCAGTTTATCCTGACTCTATGTCAGGAGCAAGTTTGAGATAGATGGAGAGAAGCAGGGTGTGCTGAACTTGACATGGAGTTTATTTTTATTTCTTCTAATCCTATAGAACAGTGGTAAGAAAATGCCAACAAAATAAAAGAAACACAAACGGAAAGGAAGTACTCCCAGAAGACTTGAACAGCTATTTTAAAGTTAGAAGAAGTATTTTAGGGGCATCTGCTGAAAATGTTGCCTAACTGTGGTATTCCTTTTTTTTTACTTTGGGGCAATGCAATTTTATGAGTCACTGAATACATATTTTGACATCTGGCTTCACTGCTTTTTTTTTTCTTTGCTTGAATTCTGTAAATTCTCGTCATATGAATTTCCTGCCTGTCAGTCTTTTGCTACTACACTTCCAATCATTTTCTGGGTGATTTACAGATGGTGGTACCTAATTGTCTCAGGTTGCTGTTTTCTATTAATTCTCTATGTTAGGTTGAAGCCTGGAGGAAAGGAATGAAAAGTTTAAATTTGATGTGAAACAGGCTTAAGTTTTTTGTGTATTTTTTAATCTTTGTGCCTGTTTCATCTGTTAATCTAAATTCTTATATCTAGTATCATTTAGACTTGCTTTCTTACAGATTTGAAAGTTTTCTTGCTTTAAAATTTCATTCCGACACCTCTACTGCTACCAATTTTGGAACTCCAATCCAAGTGAGATTCTGAGATGTTATAATTTTGAATTAGTCTGTTGATTTTCTTTTGCAGAGAAATTAATTTTACATTGACATAAGGTAATGATTGCTTTTTTATGAGTAAAAATTTAAAATTCTAAAATAGTTACTTATGATCACCAAAAAGAATTTTAATGCTGTTTGATGGATGGGAAATTTAGCATTATGCACTGGTTGTTTTCTTGGTAATGAAATAAACATTTCTCTTATCATTTTACGTTCTTGGACCCAAGGGTAGAGAAAGGACCATACACCAATGTCTGACTTCTGACCATAGTGCTTTTTATATTCCCTAAAAAGTCAAGAGTTTGAAACTACCAGCTGCTACTTCTGTAGAGTGGTCTGAGCTGGGAAACTCACAGCGGCTATTCTACCCTGTCTGTCAGGTCACACTGAGTGTGCATTGACTTGAGGGCAGTGAGCTTTTGGATAGATTTGTTTGTAGGGACTTGGTTCTGTATTTGTGGACCCATGCTTGGTATATAAACCATGCTTGCTTATATACAGCATTGTGTTTTGAGTGGAAACTGGGAGTACTGGGTATTGGGAGTATACCCATAGTCATACAACAAATCTGTCAACCTATTGGCGGTATAATGCTTAAGTGGGTGTGTATGCCCACGTCTTTCTCTCTTTTTATCTCTGTAGTATCTGCAAGAGTTTTTGTTAAAATCTCCTGGGGAGAAGAGCCTGAGAAGAAATAAATAAAAACACTCAGACAACCTGACTAGGAGGTATTCTCAGGTATACAGGAGCATTCTGGGGTGAGTTTGCAGTTAACTCAGATTTCCTCCAAAAAACAAAACCAAAAACCAACCCACCCTCGCATGTGAGAAGTTACCATTGAGCTCTTGCCGAGCCCATTCATTTCTTTATTGATCTTGCTTTGCCTAATTTTAAGCAATGTTGTCAAAATGTGAAAGAGTGTGCTTTGAGTGTGTTTCTCATTGCATTAGTCAGTATTATCCTTTTCTCTTTCATTCTAGTACCTCAAAGTTAATCGCAGATTCCAGTGTCAAGCTACAAGCATTCAAAAGTATCATTTTTTAGGACTGCCGTAAGAAGCTTGGAATGGTGCATCATCCTGAGTTGCTAAGATTTGCCAGTAACTCTGATGTCTAGAAAATAACAACTAGGCCCTTATTTTTATCATCTGTAAAATGACTTTGACATCTGACTTTGGAATCTGTAAAGAAGGTTTTGTCAGCCATGGACAAGGTCCTAAGCTTCTAGAATTATTGCTTCACTTAGAGATTTGCTTTGGAAAAAATATTCCACCAACCTGCCCGAAGGCTAATGACCCATCTCCTTCCTAAAGAGTCGGCTTCGTTTTGTAGCCCGACTTCGGTTGGGGCTTAAATTGGGAAGACAGAGGTTCAACACCAAAGGGCATCGCTTACAACTACCTGAAACCACGCTTGCTTTTTGTCTTAGAGGCTGCTCGCAGGCCACTCATGAGGTTGCACATGCTCTGACACCGCTTCTATCAATCCTAGACCATTTGATTAAGATCTTAGGAAATGTTTTAGTGCCTCTTCCATCTGAGTACAGCTTACCCAGACAGCCCCATCACATTACTGATCATTCAAGAAGTCACCTTAGGCTTTGTGATGATTAGTTCTTTTAAAAATCCAATAGGTCTAAGTCGTGTAAGTGAAAAGATTAATATGAGCAGAGGCAGCAAATGAAGAAACTGGGAAAGCCAAGCTGCAAATCTGATGAAAATGTCTAGTATATTGAAATTGAGGAGGAGATGTAAAATTAAGAAAGTTACAAGCAGGAAATGGCAAACACCAGCTGAGGCGATAGGGAATGCCATATGTTATATGTTCTTCATGGCTTTTTTCCTTCTTGCTTTTTATTTTTTTTCTAAAAAGACTATATATATACTACACACATTATATATATACATGCATACATTACCCTGGCACAAGTATCATTAAGGATCTCCTTGGAAAGGCAAGTTGATATATTTATTTTTTGGAATCAAATATCCAAAGTTATTTTCTGCAACACCAGGTTTGCATTTAAACCAGTAATCGCTCTACTCTATTCATTGTTAAAGATTTAAAATTCTAGTCAGTTTTCTTTTGATTTTTCTGTTGGATTTTATCTGTCCAAGTTCTGAGCTCTGCTGTCTCTCTGTGTTTCTGTTGATGAGCATCCAAGGAGTAGTTCCGAAGCCTGTTCCAATCTATTCTTTCCACAATATTTGTTTAACACGGGATAAACAACTGATCACAAAGGATAAACAATGATAGAACACTCTTAATCTTATTGTATTAGGGCCATGGAAATCTGGGCAGAATTTATTACATGGAAATAAATGTGACTTTTATGCTATTTCATAATGCAGAATTCATTGTGAATGTCAAAATGAACTTCCCCCCATTTATATTCTCTGCTTAGGTTTATTTAAAAATTTTGACATTTTTCCCCTGCAATACGCTATTCAGAACCCGTCTGCATATTTATACCGTTTCATCATATGCTGTTATAAACAATAATCAATAAAGCATCCAATAAAGAGCCTAGAATTGCTGGTTGTTAAGAAAATCAACAGCTTTTGAAAAAGGAGCAGCCACTTATCCTATCTGCTCATCTACATTTCTCCAGGCCTTAGATGTCTCTGACCTCACTAGTTTGCCTTCCAGATGGCAGTAACAAGTAGATTTTCTCTACATGTTCTGTATTCGTGATTTCATAGCATTGAAAAAGAAATCTCTTGGCTCTGATTAACAATTTATTATCATTTAACAGATTTACAAAATTTATAACAGGAATACGTATCCCTATTCTTCACCCCACATTGCAAAATAAATAGCATTCATGCTTTTTTATTTCAGAAAAGAGCCCCCCCACCCCCCACTTGAGTGACTTACCCTCTTCCATGGCTTAGTACTCTGCTGTTTTACCATTCAGAAACCTATGGGGACTATTGAAGTGGGAGAATGGAAGTGGGTCCTATTAAAGAGACGTGTTTCATTATAACAAAGTACCTCATTCTGGATCTGACAATCTTTTTTGTTAGCTTCATTTGCAAGGAGAGGTTTCATAGTTCAGTCAAAAATTGGCACCTAGTCTATCAATTTAATCAGAAATGGGTTGTAATAGGAGGGCTCCCCTGAATGTTTTCTAGATAATGATGGTTTTAGCTAGCATGGCTATCTAGACAAATATTTAAAAGGGAGTTCACTGGCAGAGAGAAAAGTCATATGGCCTGAAGTGAGAGAGTGTTGCTTCTAGGGTTCCATTTTATAACCCGCATGGTTCTATTTGAAGCAAGACATGTTTAAACGTGTCTCTTCTATCAGTAGCAGGCAGTTTGCTTATGATGGCACAAAATGAAACAAACAAAAAACAAACAAATGATAATTTTTGTGCCATTGGGGGGAAAATGATTTTGAGGTCAGGCTAATATAAACATTTGAACAAACCCCAAGTGAACAAAAATTAACAATAATAAATAAAACAGGGAAATAATGGAAAAGAAAGCAGAAAATATTAAAAACTACAACTTTATAATGAGTCAAAAGCTTTGGGTCTCTACTTAAATTGTTTTTTTGTTTTGTTTTGTTTTTTGGGGGCATCACTAGCCTCTGGTGGTGGGAGTAGGAGGCCCAGCCTTGCTCCTGGAGGGCTGCTGTTGGATTTGAACCTCCAACCCAGTGGGCCACAGTCCCGCACACAACCACTACGCCACTGGGGCTCAGCTTTACTTAAATTCTTACGCATTGTATTATACTCACCTTCCTGACACTATCACTGAAGACAAAGCAGGTACATAAGCAAATGTGGTGAAGAAATTTGATGGTACCAGGTTATTCAAAGATAGAGTGTCAAAGGCACATGGAAGAAGCACATCAGCCTGTGTGACCACAAGATGTCAAAGGGATCAGGTATTATTCAAGAACTAAAATTATATCATTATAAATGAGGGGGAGTACTGCTTGGGGACCCAAAGCCTATCAGTAGGTGAAGCCACATCCCCTTATAGAAGGGTCATGGGGAGGAGACCAGCCAGTCAAGGTACAGTGTAGCAAGAGTGAAATATGCGACTTTCCTCTAGTTCTTAAATGCTCCCACCCTCCCAACTATCTTGATCCCAATTCTACCTTATAAATCTGACTAGACCAGGGGATGTACACTGGAGCTGGAAACATGGGGAATTCAGGACATATGATCCCTTCAGGACCAGTGGTGATAGTGGTGATACTGGGAGGGTAAAGTGAAGGTGGAGTAGTAAGGGGAAAACAATTGTAGGGATCGACATATAACGTCCTCCCTGGGGCATGGGCACCAGGGAAGTGGGTGAAGGAACACATTGGACAGTATATGATATGACAAAATAATGATAATTTGTAAATTGTCAAAGGTTCCTGAGGGAAAGGGAGTGGGGAGGGAGGGGAAATATCCAGAACTGATACCAAGGGCTTAAGTAGAAGGAGGATGTTTTGAGAATGATGATGACCATGGATGTATAAATGTGGTCTGTATACAATATATGTATGTATTGATTGTGATAGGAGTTGTAGGGGCCCCCAATAAAATGATTTTAAAAAAAATATAGAATATCTGGGGTCTTAAGGGCTTGTAGTTAGACAAGTGGTCATCTAGCCCATGTGGAAGAAGCACACCAAACTGTGTGTTGGGAAGAGTTATCAAAAGTTCAAAAACAAGCAACCAAATCAATGTGAAGAGCTGTGGATGTAGTGGAGACCCAAACCCCACATTTAAGATAATTGGACAGTTCTTCTCAGAAGGACCATACAGAAGGGATCATAAATGCAGGGTGCAGTATGGCACTGATGAACCATATAAATAACCTATAGTTCTTTAATATTTCCTCCTCTTATGGTTTTTATTTGTTTTAAGATTATTCAGTACATGAAGACCAAAGATAGATAACCCTTCAGAAACTGTAACAGAAGCATCGATTCTCTGAACATATGGGAAGAGGAAGGGGAATGGGGAATAAGGCGCTGATAGCACCGATGGCTGTATAATCCCACTAGATGGAATCAAACAACAAAATTGCATGTAAATGCATATTTTGGGTTGTGTACAATATGGGGAGAAAACTATTGTTGGGAAAAAATACCTACGTTAGCCAAAATCCACCTTCCAATGTGTTCTGCATGGTAGCAAGGCTATTCACATCCCTGTTCAGAGGGGGATGTTCAGAATATCTATGTTCAGAAGGAACTCACTGGAGGCTTAATCCACATGTAATTCTCCTTTATTTTTCCCTTTTTCAAACTGAAGCAACTTTTAAATGGGTTGAAAGGTCGATCAGATAAGATATTGCATTTTATCCTGACTATAGCTACTATAATTCTCTACTATATATTCTCCACAATATTCTCTGACAACAAGGCTATTCGTATTCCTCCACTGTGGTCAGAGGGGATCCACTGGAGGCTTATTCCAAATGGGAATCCTGCAAGTAGATATTTGGTGTCCACTGCCATCCATAGCCTTTTGCAAACCAGATGTTTCCAATTTAAGCTCTGATACTATTCCCTCTTTTGGATTTGGAATATATTATTTATAATCCTTGGATCACACAAGCTGGTGTGTTTCTTCCAGCTGGCGTGGACTTAACTGAACATCTCACTTCAATGTTTTCCGTTTGAAGACATGATTTTAACATCCCAGGCACTATTCTTTTGTTAAAAAATCATTTTATTAGGGGCTCATACAACTCTATCACAATCAATGCATACATCTATTGTATGCAGACCACATTTGTACATTTGTTGCCATCATCATTCTTGAAACATCCTCCTTCTACTTAGGCCCTTGGTATCAGTTCCCTATATTTTCCCTCCCCCCCCCACTTCCCTTCCCTCATGAACGCTTAGTAATTTACAAATTTTCATTATTCTGTCATATTATACACTGTCTGATGTATCTGTTTACCCACTTCCCTGTTGCCTGTACCCCAGGGAGGAGGTTATATGTAGATCTCTACGCTTGGTTCCCCCTTTCTACTCCACCTTCCCACTACCCTCCTTGTATCACCACTACCACTACTGGTCCCAAAAGGATCATTTGTCCAGATTTCCCCATGTTTCCAGCTCCATTGTACATCTCCTGGTCTGGTCGGATTTGTAAGGTAGAATTGGGATGATAGTGGGGTTGGGGAAGTATGTAAGAACTAGAGGATATTTCATTGTTGCTACACTGTACTTTGACTGACTTGTCTCCTCCCCATGACTCTTCTCTAAGGGGATGTGACATCACCGACTGATGGGCGTTGGGTCCTCAATCTATACTCCTCCTCATTTATAATGCCAGACACTTTTCTTTCTGATAGGCAGGCACTATCTATTTTTTTCACTGCACTTTGCTAAGATGGATCAAGTGTTTTAGGGCAGTTTGGAAAATACTCAAAGATGAACAAAAAGAAATTGAGACTGATGTACAGAATTGGTGACAAAGACCTCACAACTATTATTGATATTGCTGAAGCTCGGATATCACTTCAGTTAGCAATTTTAATTTTAAGTAAATATCTTAACTCGGTAAGTTTTCTGCTTCATGGCTGCTAAAAATATTGCAAGAAGGACAGCTTGTTGAAAGAGCTGACCTTTCATAAGTCCTTTAAGTGAAGGTAAAGCTAGTGAAAACAATTTTATAAAATGAAATCATTACTGTGACAAATCTTAGATTTACCAATGTGACACAAAGAGCAAGGTCCACTAACCAGTGGCTTCTGAGAGCATCTGCTGGACCAATTAGATCCAAAGTAGACAGATCACCTCAGAAGGCTATAGTGACTCTTCCCCCCACACCTTTATTCTAATGGGGTAATTTGATAGTTTATCTCAAAGTACACAGGATGATTACAGAGGCTAATGGCAGAGAATATTTTAAGAAAATGAAAACTGCACTGATGAGAAAAAGATCAAGAAAATTTTTTTTGTCTCATGACAATATGTTGTCATATAAGAAATTCATTGGGAAGACTTCCTTCATTTACCCTCCAGCCCTAATCTGACATTTTCAGGTTTCTTTTGTTTCTAAAACTTGAAGAATAATTCCCAGGAACATGATTTGAAACCCTCAAGGATGGTAATAATTCACAGGAATTTGAATGATTTGAATTCTTCAAGGTGTTAAAAATCACATTTTTGAAAATATGGTCTTAAGGCATACACTTCTATGAGAAAAGTTAGAGAGATGGAAAGACTCTGTTTTAGGAGTGTGTGTACCTAGATGAAGAAAATGTCAGGAAATCACCTTTTGGTAAGCAGCCGTCCAAGGGAGATGTCAACAGGTACATCCACATGAAGGAAGCACACCAATATCAGTGACTGAAGGATGGTAAACCATAAGATCTAAAGCTGGAAGAGCGAATAACATCCGATAATTTTGAGAACCTTGCTTACAGAGGCTATGGATGACCATGGGAGCCTAAGATAAATTTGTGAGATCTACATAGGAAACAATCTGGTGATTTCTTCTGTCCATCATAGAGGGATGGGAAGACACTGGCTATCAAAAGAAGTATTTTAGAGAGATGACTATAGAAGATCAAAATGATAAACTTGACCTGACCAGTTAAAACCTGTCAGTCGATTCCTCTCTGATACATGTTGGACCTGACCTGGTCTTCAACATTTTCTGTGTTTTTGGTTTTTTTGTTCATCTTGGGGTTTATCTTAGATGTATCTTGTCATTGAGAGTGGCCCTCTTGAATTTTTGTTATATACTATTCTGCTTCTCAGTATATGAAACCCAGGATTGAGGAGCATACAAGACAGCAAGTAGAATAAGGGTTTCTGGGGGGTACAGTGGTGGTGGTGGGGTGGTTCAAAGGGAGCTGATGTCAAGACCTTCCAGTGGGAAAAGAATGTTTTGAAACTGATTGTGGTAGCAATCATGCAATACTGCTTGATGTGATTGAATGATGGAATGATATGATGACTGTATTAGCTCTCTTTGCCCTTGGATAAATGCTACTCTTTTGGTTTGGGTTACTGATAGTATACAACATAGATGAGTTCATTTGTAGTCTTAAGGGTCATAGTCTTTGGGATCTCATCAGTAAATCTGGTCTCATAACTTTGAGTTTTATTCGGCATTTTTCTTTCCCATTATTCAGGATCTTCTAATGTGATCTAACCACTGACTTTTTGGTCAGTCAAGTTGAATTCAAACTCATAGTGATCCTCTGTGTGCTACAGAATGAAATAATGCCATTTCCGAGTTGGTGGTGTCATCTAGTTCTTCTGGTCTCAGAATCATGGAGAATGATGTTTGTGTAATCCATTAGTTCATTGGACTAATTGTGTAGAACATTATTTGAAGGCTATGTTGATAATTGTTAGGATTGTTCTACAAAACCCAGAGTTAGTATATTTTTCTACTCCTGTCTCTTAAAAAATTATTTACCTTTGCTTTCTGTTGTATTCCAAAAATGTCTTGTAGGTCAGGAAAATGAAACTTGGAAGTATAACAAAGAACAAAAGCTTCCCCATACTCTATTAGAAATCAGACATCAACAAGAAATTAAAAATCTCAGGGTAATTTGCTTCATGTTTCAGATCGAGCTAATTATTTGCTGCAGTGCTCGCAATGAGGGAAGTAGAACAGCTGCCAGGGATGAATAAATTCTCTCCGGGGAAGAGAGAAAAAAAAAGGGAAGGAAAGAAGGGCTACAGCAGGCTAGAACACGAAGAAACTTGAACATTGTCAACTATAAAAGAACGATAGTTTCAGGAGAACCACTTCAGGAGACGTCACTGAGAGCAAAGAAGTTAATAGGTTTTAGAGAACTGTGATTGTGTAATGGAAGGAAGAAAGGGAGTAATTAAGCCAATCTACTTTGATTTCTAGATCCTATCTTCTCATTCCCTACTTTCTCACCAAATCATCATGTTGAAAGGCAGTGACAAACATCTACTGGGGCCGTTTCTCCAGACAGTGTACCTACTAGTCATCAAGAATGTCAGTATCCCTTAATAAGGGTAATTTAGGTATATGTATTTTTTTGTAGGCATCACTGCCCTGGTGGTGGGAGTAGGAGGCCCAGCCTTTGCTCCTGTGAGCGGGAATTGAACCACCATCCCAGTGGGCCGCAGTCCTGAGCACAACCCCTACGCCACCGGGGCTCAGCTCAGGTATATGTATTTAAATAAGTAGGCATTCCTCTAACAACTAACTACTTGGCAAGGAGCCCTAAGGTTGCATGCAATGGTGTGAACTGAAGTATGTCATACAATCCCAAACAATCCCACTGGTCAAGCTCAGGTCTATTTTGGCTCAGAGTGGACCAGTTGGATAGAGAACTGCCTTGTAGGGTGTCGATGGCTGTAAATCGTGACGGATGCAGATCACAGCATCTCTCAGTGCCTGGTGGGTTCTAACCACTGATTTTTTTTGGTCAGTCAAGCATTGGAGTACTTCGCCGTCATGCTTTCAGCCATATCACCAAACTCTCAACTCACTGCCATCAAGTTGATGCCAATTCATAAGAGCCCTGCAGGACAGAGTAAAACTGTCCCGTGAGTTTCTGAAACTGTAACTCTTTATGCGCGCCAAAGAGTCCCACTTCTCGTCTTTCTCCCAATAGAGGCAGGTCCTCTAAAAACTGTGTATAGGTCCTCTAAACAAGTGAAGGTATATTTTGTGTGTAAGTTTGTGTAGGAATAATATTAAGTGCTCATTTCTATGCTATCTGTGTTCTGTGTGAAGTTCATGTCCTGAGGATTACAGTGATAGCACAGTGGAGGACAGCTGGCAAGAAAGGAGAGAGAAGGGAAGAGGATAAGAGCATTTTGTAACTGGGCAACATTCTAGCATATAAGTAGTTCATTTTTTAATTTAAGAATGTTTCCCTTGATGCAGTGGTTCTCCACCTCCCTATTGCTCTGACCCTTTAATGCAGTTCCTCATGTTGTGGTAACCTCCCAATCATAAAATTATTTTCATTGCTATTTCATCACTGTAATTTTGCTACTGTTATGAATTGGGTAACACTTGTGCCAGGATCGTTTGACCCCTCCCCCCCCCCAAAAGGGGTCACAATCCACAGGCTGAGAACTGTTGCCTTAATGGATTTTATATTGTGTACCTATGTCTAAACAGAAGTATCTTGTTGGATACCACTGAGTTGATTCAAATGTATGGGAACCCTCTGTATTACAGAATGCGATATTGCCAGATCTTATACTATCTTCCCACACTTGGTGGGATGTTTGAGCCCACAGTTGAAGCCCCTGTTATGTTGCACCTCCTTGGAAGTCTTCCTTTTTTTTCACTGCCCTTCTACTTTATCCAGCATGATGCCCCTTTCCAAGGACTAGTTCCTTCTAATAGCATGTCCAAAATATGTGACATAAAGTCTCACCACCTTGGCTTCTAAGTAGCATTCTGGGTGTACTTCTTCACAAATGGATTTATTTTGTTCTCCTTGCAGTCCCCAGGACGTTCAGTATTCTTTGCCAGCATCCTACTTCAAATGCCTCGATTTTTATTATTCATTGTGTCACTTTCCACATGCCACACGTGCTTGTGAGGCAAATGAAAAGACCATGCCTTGAGTCAATTACAAACTTCCTCCTCCAAGTGGCCTTCTTCAGCACATTAAATAGGTCTTCTGGAACAGATGTGCCCAATGCAATACATTGGTTAGTTTCCTGACTGCTGCTTCCATGAGGATTCATTGATCCAAGCAAAATGAAACCTCAGATAACTGTTAATCTTTTCTCCATTGATGATGATGTTAGGTATTGGTCAAGTTGTGAGAATCTGAGCGTTTTTTACATTGAATTGTAATCCCACTGAATCCATGATCATCCTCTGCAAGTGCTTAAAGTCCTCCTCATTTTCAGCAGGCAAGATTGTGTTATCTGCTTATCACAGGTTTTAATAGTTCTTCTTTCAATCCTGATGCCGTCGCCTTCATCCTACAGTCTGGCGCTTTGAATTTTTGCTTACTACATAAATGGAATAGATATGAATAAAGAGAAAGCATACTGCCACATGTGCCACATGTTTCTTAGCTTTGAACCAATCAGTATGCCCTTTTCTTCAAATTACTGCATCTTGGTCCATGTGAAGCTTCTTCATATTTACAATGAAATGCTGTTGGATTCTCATATTTCTTGATGTCACCCACAGTTTGATGGTTGGTTTTTAAAATCGAATGTGTCCTTTATCATCCATTCATATGACTGCACAGAGACACATTCATATAAACACCCACCACAGTGTTGAGGGACAAAATGAAAAGGGAGCAGCATGAATAACCAGAACTCAGCATAGGAAGAAGAAGAAAATGGTATGGGCATGTTAAAATTAAACTTCTCCTATTTTAAAAGAAAATCAGCATAGGCTGTTACCCCAAGGCACAACGAGAGCATAAGAGAAAGTTCCTGGAGGCTAGATTAAAAACTCAGTAGATGCTGATCCTCAGCTCAAAAAAGACCAACTTCCTGCTCCATGCAACACAGTACCAGCACCCTTCTCACCGTTCCTGGCCCACATCCATAGTTTGTTGTGATGCATGCAGTTGAATGCCTTTGCATTGTCAGCAAAACAAACAAGCATCTTTCTAGTGTTCTCTGCTTTCAGCCATGTCAACAATGCCTCTGATGTCAACAATGATAACCATCATGTTATATCCTCTTCTGAACTGAGAATGAATTTCTGACAGTCCCGTCAGGGTGTTGTTGCAACAGTTTTTGAGTGATATTCATCAAAATTTTATTTGCATGCAATTTTACTGATATTGTTTGACAATTTCTACATTCTGTTGAATCACATAATTCTTGAGTTTTCTTCAGAATCTTTTGTTCTTTTTGATGGTAGTTTCTCTTGTCAGTTAAGGAATTGTCCTCAATTCACCAACTTGGCTTTCTATTTCTTAGATTCTATCACTTTGTTATCTTACCGTGTTGTCTAATTTTGTTATCTTATTACCTGTATTCTTGATTTCTTTTTGATATCAAGTTTATGCTTTAAATTTTTTTTCCAGTTGTTTTCTCAAATTTTTATCTCTTGAAAGTACCTGATTATTATTTTTCTGTTGTTTCAGCGGCCTTTTCTTAATCAAACTTTCCTTTGAATTTGGGTGCTGTTCACTTGCTTGTGTCTATTATTATCATTTCTTCCATTTGCTTTAACTACTCTCCATTCAAGATTAGTTTAAAGCAACTTTCTCCTTATTCTTAAGTGAAATAGAACAAGTTGCTAAGTCTGACAGTTTATGAGTGAGCTGTTATTTTTAAGGTGAGTTAAGTGGTGTTGAGGGAACCTTATTCTTTTATAAAACATTTTAGTTTCTTTTTTTCACTCTCTATGATTTTACCTTTTGAGATGAATTAAGTCAGGTCTTAGAAAATGTCCCTTGGAAATGTCACTATCAGGATAACAGCATACGTTACACCAGTGACTACCATAGTGGGTGGGTGTGCATAACCTTCCTTCAATGAATAAACCTTGCTTGGCTGCAAAGAATGTGGTAGGTAGCAATGTTTTCAGAGGCTGCAGAGTGTGGAGGTGAGAGCCTGTTTTATAGTTATAGAGTGTTGTAACTTGCTACAAAGAGAAGCAGTTAGTGGTTGAATATAGAGTCACTTCTAGAATTGAACAGATGAGTTACTTAAAATGGGTCCTTCTGGGGGGCAGGCTGAAGAATTTTGTGCCATTTATTGCTTTCCTGAGCGTCATACATAAACAGACTTATTTTCTATTTTAAAAGACAACAGAGGACTCTGACAGAAGTGTATTGCAATTGTGGCCATGTGTGAAACCCAAATATAGGCCATAACAATATTTCTACCTGTCCCTGCAGGAATGAAGACATTTGGCAAACCACTTTCTAAAACTTCAAATAAATTCTAAAAAGTCATAAAATAAAGGAATATTAAAAAAAACTATTGTACAGTCTTACCTTCTAAAGAGAACTGCAGGTAGACTATCTGAAAATAATTTCTAGTCTTTTACAGAAATTACCAATATGTCTAATGATCTGATTATGAGAGAAATGACCATTACAGAAGGCAAGATGATTTGGGAAAGTATAATGAGGAAAAAAAATCTCCATACATCAAGCAAATACTCAGATTTTTCTACTATTAGCATTATTTGTGTGGTTTCCTTTCTGCTTCAAAAACAATGCTCAACATCTTATAATGTAATATGGCAGACTATTGCTTGTTCCTTCAATTCATGCTGTCTTTTTTTTCCTGTACACATGGTCATTCCAGGTTACTTTTAGGCCAGTTATGTAGGTCATGTGGCAAAGTTGTAATCAATGAGACATGATAGAGGTATTGTGCAATTTCTCGTCATGTTCAGTAAGGTGCTCTCCCTGGAACTTGTCCTCTGATTCTCAAAGCCCCATTGTTGGGAGGGAGCAAGAGTTCCAGGGTGGATGCATACTGCACACCAGCCTGCAGCCAACGCATGCTCTTCATTTTAGAGAACCCTGTGTCCTGTAGGGACTTCCAAATGGGTTCTCCAGCAGGAGGATGACTGAAGGTTTGTAACTTGGAAGTTAAGAGCTAATGATCCCTTGGATTTAGAGGCCACCATTACAAACAGGTTGAATGGATGTCGGAAATATTTGAATTTGCATATTAATATTTTGTGCATGTTCTATAAATTTATAAATGCTCTTTCTCTATTTTAATAAAAAAGTCAAACTAGTTTTGGTGCACATTACTATAGAGTTCCTATATAACTGTTTTTTTGAAATATAATTTTTAACATGTTTATGAACATACCGTTTAGATAAACCATCCTCGCATATCCACATGAATAGATACCAGAGGCCAGGATATTATGCAAAAATAATTATGTGAAAGTGGAGCAAACCACATCAGATCACAAAGTGGAGAATGGCTAGTAATGAATTACTATGTTACATCATTACATAACTGCCAATATCATGATTGCAAAACCGCTAAATTATGTTGAGGCATAACTGTCAAATTGGCTTAACAACTGAGAATCTTGGCTTAGTCAAGTTGACACATCTCCTG
The DNA here is from genome assembly GCA_004026705.1 of Nesogale talazaci. Classification (NCBI taxonomy): domain Eukaryota; kingdom Metazoa; phylum Chordata; class Mammalia; order Afrosoricida; family Tenrecidae; genus Nesogale; species Nesogale talazaci. The sequence continues at coordinate 40,772 of PVJH01009149.1, read as the reverse complement.
AGCCATCACAGCCAGTGTTACTCTGAGTCACATCTCAATGTTCATTACTGCCAGATATAATTGTTAATGCTCAAATAGTTAGATAGTAAACTTCTTGATGTTGTTGTAAATGTGAACTCTCAAGTGAGAGAGTCAATAAGTGAGAAGTTGACATTTTAATTTTTTTCAATTTTTATTAATAATTGCATGATGAATATAAATTTTACTTTTGTGTTTCATTGTTGAATTTCTTGTCTAGGTAAAGTGCTGTTAGCAGATTTACTGGGCCAACAAACATGTAGATTTCAAAGACTCTCCAAATACTTTAGGGTTCATAAACTTATGACTATGAGTTTCTCTAAAAAGAGAAATTATTCATATGGAAGCAAAAGAACAGATAGTGTATTCTATGCAAAGGGACTCAAAAACATCTGTAAAAATATTCCAATATTTTTTAATGGAAAAAACCCTATTAAAGGTCCCCTACATGTTACAGAGCACCAGTCTATCATTTTCCAATCCTGAATGCAGTCTTTTTCTTTTTTCCACTGCCAACACCTCCCCCTCCTGAATACCTTCTTGTGTTCAGACACCATGCAAAGTGACTCTAAAGTTCTTCTGTAGGTGGATAGGAGAAGGGGCAAGAAAACTGAAATAGAAGAACAGTGATGGAATATGGGGGCAGGAGTGGAGAACGGTCAGATGAAAACTAAATTATGAAGCTTAAAGAAAAGTTAAATATTTGAAACTTGGGAGATAAGTGAAATAGAAATGAGTCTCGAAATTGACTCAAGCTTATAAGAGTTAAGATGACATTTAAAATTAGTGAAATAGATCTTCATTACTTAGGAAAGATATTGGATTTTGGCTAGCCATTTGAAAAGCCTAACATCGCATCACCAACTCACTCCATTTCTGAAACAAATTGCAGCAGATTTAATAACTGAATGTAAAAAAAATGAAGTTGTAAAAATAACAACTACCACAAAAGGTAAGAACAATGCCATAAAGAATTTAAAAAAATAAACAATTTTTGAGCAGGGATAATTTTCTCAGCATGACACAAAATCTAGAAATTATAGAGGAAAAAACTTATGAATCTAACTAGTAGAAATGGAAGCCATTAGAATAGAGATATGCAACTCAAAAGGCTGAGGAAAACACTGGAAAAATAATGTTAATGAAGATGTAAAGTAGAGAACTGATTATACAAAGAATGTTTACAAGTCAGTAAGAAAGACCTACATAATTGAATCGAAAACTAGACAATAAGGATGAGCAGCAAGATGAAGGTCGGCTGGGATGGCAAAGGTGTGAGGAGGGTAGTGGAAAGGACCTTGATCATCCTCATTGTGTTGAGCAAGTGAAGCCAGAGTGTACACTAGATGACTTCCACTTATATGAGTATATCAAAGAGTCCACGACTAGGGTTCTACTCCATACATGCATGAGTTTATTCCTCCCAAATCTGACTATGTTTTATATCGTTACAATCACTGGATGGAGGCAAATAAGTTCTTGCAGTAATGTTTGTGCATTTGTCTTAGTCTGTGAGGATGCCTTACATAAAAAGGTCTAGTTGAAATAGTGGCTTTTGCTGGACCAGGTAAAATCAAGACTGGACCATGTACGTTCTGCTGGTCCAGGTAAATGCCAGGCACCAAGGTCACCTCAGAAGGCTATGCCAATTGTTTTTGTGACTTCAAAGAGATTTTCTTGAAGGATGAAAGCAATCATGGGGGCTTACTATGAAGAGATTTTAAGAAAATGAAAAACTGCATTGGTGAGAAAAAAGTTAGAAAGCTATACTGAAGAATTAAAAACTATTATAACAATATACCTACTCATTCTTCAATGCTGACCTGTGAGAATTTTTTTAAAACCTTACCCCATTCACTCTACAGCCCTGATATTGCTCTTCCCATTTCTTTCTGCTCCCCCCAAACAAAGAACATCGAAGTCCCCAATGTGAGTCCCTTGAAGAGGACAAAACTGTGATTGAAACATCTTATAAGCTGAAGAGCACAGAATACTTTGGGGAAGGGTTAGGCTGATAAAAACTTCACGTCTAGAAATATATAGACCTTGATGAAGTATGTCAACAAACAAAAATTTTACACTATAATACTTTTTATTTAATAAAGAATCTATGATTATGATGCTTTTATCTGAGGTACAAGACATAGTTTTGTACATATCAGAGGTGTATTTTTTTAATGCTGAGTAATAGTCTTCTTTTAAGAATATGCCATCATGTGTTCATCTATTCACCTGTTGATGGACGAATGACTTGTTTGCTTTTATAAGAAACTTGTCATCATTTTTTAAGGCACTTTGTATCCATATTAAAACAAAGCAAAAAAACCCGTGCTACTGGATGTCCAGTGTCCTCTCCTTGGAGCCTAGTTTTGATGCTACTGGATCACTCCAGCTCAAGGTGAGATGAGAGAGACCCAGGGAAGACTAGTCATTTAGTCATAAAATGGCTAAATGAGACGTTCTTAGTTCATCCACCAAGTAATTATTCAATATATCATACTATATGTCAATAAAGGTGGCATTGTAGGGATTGGAAGACAAAGTTGAAAAGTTTATGACCACTGTCCTTAAAGGTCTTCTAATCCAATGGGTGTCAAATCTCTCTTGGATGTTCCACATTTCCACATGCTTTCACTTGTAAAAGAGACAAATCCAGAGCCACTCTAATGGTTACTGAATCAAAGACTATCTGGGAGAATGACGCCTGCCTACAAAGCTATCAGATTGTCAAGACTGAAGACTTGGACTTGTCTAAAGGGATTTTTGTTTTATTTTGTTTTATCCTCTGGTTAGCAAATCAATATGCACTTGATGGTTGCTTGTGCTGGTAGACTGGGAAGAATGAAGACCTGACCAGGGCAGAACAGCCCAGAACTATGACCTTGTGGCAATACCTACTTTGGTAGACAAAACAAACAAACAAAACAGCAACTACCATAGCCATATGTTTCTGCATTTCATTTCTTATGTTTAGGGAAAATTTCACAGGCAACAACATACACCGAATTTGCTAGTATGAAGAAAATGGTTCTTTTCATTAATTTTTCTCTTTTTGGAGATAGAGAGAGAACTTGACAGGTTTTATATCCTCCTCACTGCTGTGAAGGACCCTAGCTGCATAGTGTTTGAAGTTGGGTTGCTAACTGTAAGGTCAGAAGTTTGAAAACACAAGTTGCTCCAGGGAGAAGGATAAGGCCTTCTTCTCCCATAGACAGTTAACATCTCAGAAATTCACAGCGCAATTCTCTCTGCCCTACTGGGTTGCGATTGACTCACGGCAGGTTTTGGTTTCTTACTGTTGTCAAAGAATGCTGGTGGTTCTGTTCAAATCCACTAGTTACCTCAAGGGAAAAGATGAGAATATCTGCGCCTGTCAATATTTATCGCCTTGGAAACCTTGTATAAGATCTCTCTGAGAGGAATGGACCCGGGGGGGGGGGCAGTGGGTAAGTGGTGGGTACTAGTCTAACATCTCCCCACTATCCCCAGACTCCTGACAACTCCATACACAATGAAATGAAGCACTGCTCAGTCCTGCATCAGCCCCACCACTACTTATAAATCACAAGGTCTTCATTGTCTAGTTTTCACAAGCAGATGGCCAGATTCTTTTTTCCTAGTCTGTCTTAGTCTTGAAGCTCTGCTGAAACCTGTCACATGCATGCCTTTGTGGATTGTTAAGTAGTGGTTGCTTGAGGTGGTTTTACTAGACATTGAATCCAGGGATCCTGCATGGAAGGTGGAAATTCTACCCATGGACCACCACATCAAACCTTCTCCACACACTGAGTCTGCTGCAAAATTATTATGCCCATTTTGAAGATGATGGAGACAAAGGTTGAGACATATTTGTGCTACACAGATTTGAAGTTGGTGCTCTGTGGTTCCAAAAACAAATCCTTTGTTGACATTTTAGAGGGTAAAATATTGAAATCTAAGGAGATAGTGAGCTTTATATCTCCTGAAAAACCCATAATTGAATGATAGTTATTTGTTCTTTTGGAATTCTTGCAATAATAGGTTAAAATAAATAAAGATCATATTGACACTCAGAAATTTTGCCTCATGAGGAGTCATTTGCCAAAAACTAGTGTATTAGTCTGGGTCCTCTAGACAGATAGAATCAATAGGTTTTTTTTTATACACACACAATTTGTTATTTGCCTGTTAGTCAATTCCACTTCACAGTGTCCCTATATGACAGAGGAGAACTGCCCCACAGGGTGTCCTACGGTCTAATCTTTATGGGAGCACCCCATTTCTTTTGTGGAGCCAGTGGTGGGTTTGAGCCTCTGACCTAGAAATTAGCAGTTAAGTGCTCATATGTGATCATAGGAGCTGGAAAGTGTAAATTTTGTAGGTCAAGTCACAGGCTTGAACTCCAGCAGGACTTCTATTTTTTTTTTCTTCTCTTCTCTGGGAAACCTCAGATTGTGCTTTGAACCACCTTCCACTGATTGGATTAGGCTCATCCACATTTTGAGGGTAATCTTCTTTACTTGAACTCAGTTGATTACAAATCTTGATTACTTTTATGCAAAGTCTTCCTGGAAGCCTCTAGATTAGTGTTTGACTGAGCAATGGGGCACCATGGCCTTGGCAAGTCCACACATCAAGTTACCCATGACAGCTAGCGCTGTTTTCCTTGTTCTACATCCAAAACCGATTTGCTTATTTGCCTATGTTACAAGAGCACTGGCCCTTGCTATTCCTGCCACTACACATCCTGAATTGTGGGGATCCAAGTTATTTAAGGATAGTTACACATATTGCTGGCTTTCTTTCTGATGGGATTCTGTGTGGATGCTTATGTCTACCGATAGAAGAGACTTGAGTGGTGTGTATCGTACAGAAGAAGGTGTCCTGGTATTAAAACTCTGTTTTAGAGCATAGCACTTGGTGCCAACACTTCCTGTCAATGTGTTGTCAGATAAAAAAAGCTATATTCCCCCCCCCTCCTCAAACAAAGCTTTATCTATAATCACAAAGAAGCTGGAGGAAGAGAAGAAGAACCTCGTCCTCATCTCCAACACACACACACACACACACACATAAACACAGAGTTGAATTTAGACACCAGCAGTTATTTTGGAGAAGGATGATTGACTGAACTTAACATTTCGCCCAGCAGCAAGTGCTGGTGTGAAGATTAATCCCTGGAGAAGAACAGCAAGTTCATGTAGCACGAGGCACAGGAGAAAAATCTTCATTGATTTCATCCCTGTAATTACTCAGTTGCGGTAGTTAGTGAACACAGACTTTTTTTTTCTTTCAAAATTATTACTTTATTTTGTATCTTACCCTCTGTGGACTAGAACAGCATCTGGACTTGGATATGAAATATATATACCTACAGTATAGCATAGAACTACCAAATATTGGTTTTTCTTGTTGTTTAGCTTTCACTGTATTAATTCAGCAAATGGGGAAGCACAGGGAGACGGCACCACCGCATGCATTCCCATTGCACAGAAAACAGTCTGCTGGTTAACTTAGTAGGTCTGCAACAGTTCTCTTCTCCCGGATCTCATTTCTTGCTTCATAATTAGCATATATGTTTTTTCCCCTCAGAATAGCATATGGCATCCTTCCTTGTAAACAAACCCTGAAAACCTCTTTCCATGTTTCTGAGATCCGAACTGAGCTGTAATTTTCTCCAGCTGCCACTGTGGGAGCACAGTGCAGTCCCCGAGGTAATGAAGTTTCAGCACAATGACCAGGGGCTGGATTAACCTGTCAGATGAACTCTTCTGTCAGGTGAGTTAGAGTTTGCATACAGATAAAACTAGAGAGGGCAGTGGGGAGACTCACCTGCTCAGTGCATAAAAAAAACCCCAGAGAGAAGAAAAGTTAAAAAAGGATGGGCTAGGCAGAACTAGAGTGCTTGTCATTTCAGCTAACAATCTGGCTTCGGTGACGGTTGGGGAAAGTGGAAGTTATTTTTTTTTAAGTTAAACAGATTTTTACTAAGCAGTGTTGTATTGCCTGAGATAAAGCGAGAAGACGCAAACCATGCTTTTATGCTCCCTGTTTTGCCAAATCTCAGTGGGAAAAGGGTTGTTCTCATCTACTGAGTCCCCTTGAATTGAGACACCAGCAGCTGGGATTTGTTGTCTGAACTTGCCCAAGGAAATTGTGTTTGACAGTCATTGTCGTCAGGATACCCAGTGCCACTACAGCATCTACCTACTGCCTAAATGTATAGGTGTAACTGTAGTCAATGTTAAGTTAAAAAACGACATACACACAAAATCTAAAATCTGGCCTTGAGTTTGGGAGGTTAACTGTAGAAATCATGGTACACTGCCATTAGTGGGGCCGACCTATGAATTGTTCATGAGAAAAAGCCTAGCAAGATGGTTCAGGTGCTTTTTGGGGAGTGGTGGTGGTGATATACGTAGACATGTGTGTATGCCCAGGAAGAAAACAGGTACTAACTGGCGGACTTCTAGTGGGTACTTGTTTCCCCCCAAAGGATTCAGTTTAGTACTATAAAGGTCTGCTTTGATAAAACTTTATATAAGGCCCTACAGACCCAAATAAGCCCAGAAATTCTGTTAATTAATACCCATCACCCCCCTTTAATTGATGGTCCTCTTTTGATAGGAGAGATTATTTTGGGTCTCTTTGGGAATTCTGACCTCAGTGATGAAGTAATCAGGCTCATAAAAAGATAGAAGACGCTCTGCCAAGTGCTGGGGGAGCCTGTGGACTCCCAAACCTGGGACCGAGTATTCGGACTGAGATATGCCCGACGTGACCACTCATTGACCCCAAAGAAGCCAAGACCTTGGACTAGTGGGTCTTTCCAGGACAAGTCACTAAATCCATTATTCCAATAATTACTGGCTCTTGAGTTAAACAGAAACAATAAACTCCAGTGTACATCATAATTGCCTGAACTATTAATTTGTCCCAGTCTAGACTACATATGCAAATCACCTGGGAAGTCTTAAAAAAAATTCCTGAGGCATGGATTTTACTTTTGGAACTACTGGTTTGGTTGGTGAGGTGCAGCCTAGGCATTGGCCCAGGATGAAAATCCCTGCGGAGAGACTGAGTGCCTTTATTTAGATAATACATTAAGCTTCACCCCAAGAAGATTAAAAACAATATCTTCACACAAACATTTCACAGAGTTCCCTGAGCTACTAATGTCTTAGAATTGAAGACAAAATGCCATGTGTCTGGGTAATCTCAGCATCTTGACACCGGTCTGTGGGAAACCCCAACTCCTAATTTCAGTATGAAATTCCCTTACAAGCATGCAAGGTACTGAGTGATTACACAGCTGATTACTTGTCCTGAACAAATAGCGGTCAGTGCAGGGGTGCTTGGGTGCTTCATATAATCCTACTTCTCTTGGGAATCTTAGGATATCTGATAATCCTACGAGGACATTTATTTGTGGGTCTCAAGAGGCTAATCATCATTGGGAGTCCATTTAAACTTGCCTTGAGTGAAGACCAAAGTTACAAAATACACACGGCACACTGTTACCTGTAAGATACTTTGTGAATTCATTGAAACATTGTGTGTGTGTGAATACTTTGCTTTCCTTTTTCAGAAGAAAAACATATCCTGCTCAAAATCTGTCAGACAAACCTACTTGAAATATTTTTTCTGAACAGATATATTGCCTCTTAGGATTTAAATGGAAATCATCTAAAGACTTTGAAAATATAATTAGGAGCAAAATGGCTAAAGCTGCATCTGGTTGATGGCAAGAAAGGGCCAAGAAATGGAGTTAAGTCATCTTTAGCTTTGCTGTCCAATTTTCTTGAATTAAAGGTCAATAACCACAACTACTGGTTTGGTGCTTTTAGTTTTAGGTAAATATTAAGTTCACGTGTCATTGTTGCTTATTTCAGTTGAGTAGATTCTGATATCTGGAAACCCTGTTGAATCCTCTTGATCGTGTACAGGTTTTGTCTTGTGACAATTTTGGGTATTTATGGTCTTTTTTTGGGGGGGGCATCACTGCTCTCTGGTGGTGGGAATAGGAGGCTCAGCCCCACTGCTGGAATTGAACCTCCATCCCAGTGGGCCGCAGTCCTGTGCACAACCACTACGCCACCAGGGTCAGCCCTTTTGGTCTTTATTCAAGGCAAGTTTAAATGGATCCTAATGAGACTTAGCCTCTTGAAACCCACAACAATAAATGTCCTCTTAGGATTATCAGCTATCCTAGGATTCTCAAAAGAAGTGGGGTTTTATGAAGACGAATTCAGAATCAGGATCAGATGAAGGCTTATTAACAACCTTTGATGTGCATATGATACAACCCTGTTTGCTGAAAGTGGGCAGGAGTTGCTGATAAATACAAGGATTGAAATCTTCAGTATGGATTAAAATTCAATGTAAGGAAAACGAAAGTCCTCACAACTGGACCAAAGGTAAATGGAGAAAAGATTGAAGTTGTCTAGGGTTTCATTTGGATCCAGCACCCATGGTCATGGGAGCAGCAGTCAGGAGATCAAAGGATGCATTGTGCTGGGTAAATCTCTTGCCTAAGACCTCTATAAATGTTGAAAAGTAAGGATATTATTTTGAGGACTCAGGTGTGCTCAACCCAAGCCAAGGTATTTTCAATTGCATGTGAGAGTTTGACAATGAATCAGGAAGACCAAAGAATTGACATAGTTGGATTGTGACATTAGTGAAGAATGTGGAAAGTACTTTGAGCTAACAAAAGAACCAATGAATCCCTTACGGAGGAAGTCAAGCCCAAGCACTCTTTACAAGCAAGGATGCTGAGACTTTGTTTCATGGACTTTGGGCAGGTTGTCAGGAGAGAACAGTTCCTGGAGAAGGACATCATGTTGGATAAAGTGAAGGGACAGCAAAAAAGAGGAAGATCCTTGATGAAATGGTTGTGCTATAACCACAGGCTCAAGCAGGAGGCCAGTTGTGAGGATGGCACAGGACCAGGCAGTCTCTTGTGCTATTGTACGTAGGGTCCCCGTGATTCAGAACCGAACCACAACAGCAGCAGCAACGACAAGATGCTTGGCATTCAAGTTCAAAGGAGTTCAGCCGTCAGGATGAATCACAGGAGGCAGGGTGGAAAATCTGGAGTCTATTCCTATCACCTTATTTAGGTGTCTGTTGACCCGCTACTTTTAATGCTAGCCTTTTCTCAGCCCCTGAAAGGCTTCCAAGGAAAAGATTCTGGTGTGTCAAAGAAAAGAAAGCCTATTTGAAAGAGACAGCCATGACATTTTTAGGTTGGATTCTACGACTTTATTTTCAAAGATTGTTAAATCATTTGCAGGGGAAGAAAAGCATTGCTTTAGTTATAATTTTTGTTGTTGTTTCAGTTTTTCAACTTAGTGAAAGAGACTATAGAGAACTGTAGCATAGTCCTGAGCCTGAGCTAGGAAAATCCAGGGTAGGGAAATTGCCAGAATAAACACTGAATTTGTAAGATTTGGGGCTAGCACCTACTTCTCCAGCTGCAAATCATTGGCTTTTCCCCCAGACTTCCTGTCCATGAGTGTTTGTAGTTTTAGAATAAAGTGAAGAACCTCACTGGTCAATCTCACCATTTAATTAAATTATGAAAATATTAAAAGAGCTTTATTATGATATTTGTAAGAGGGAAAAGCACCAGTTATTTATTCTGAACTAGGTGGTATTATAAACTAGTTGTGGGCGTATAAATCTGTACAGACTTTCTGGCAATATGCATTTGGCAGTGTGCATCAAAAGCTTTAAAAATATTCACAGCCTTTGACTCAGTAATTTAACATTTGTGAGTTTTCCTATGGATATAATCAGAGAAGGTCATGGGTTATGTTCGGAGATGTTTACAAAGCATTTATTTGTTATTATACTATTATATAAATACTATTTATATAATGTGATAAGATAACTCAGCTATGAAAATTCATCCTCTCAAAACACAGGTAAAGATGTTAAAAGTAGTTGTGATTAATGGCAAATAAAAATTAAGTTTATAGAACACTAAAGAGGGTATGGTCTCAAATTTGTAAGAATATTATGCTTATATAGCATAGGGGCAAAGATGATAAAGATAGGTAAATGCTAAGCATTGTAATATGTGAATGATAAGATTATGATAGGATTATGCTTTCTTGGTACTTTCTGTCATTTTCTCAATTTCTTACCAGGGCCCTGTGTGACATAAACACACAAACCAAATAGTTGAAAAAATAGTTGGGTGTATCTTCAAAATGATTTACATTGATGTCCCTCAGACAAAGGAACCTTTGTCTTAAATGGGGGCACAATGCCTAGACTTTCTGCCATCAGATGGGCCTTTTGAGACGGTCAATGGGTCAATGGGTCTTCTTATAAGGCACAAACCTGCTGGAAATAGTCTGAACCTATCATGAGTGAAGCTCCCGGGGCTCAACTTTAGAAGAGTTAAAGTACTAGAAATGTGTAGGGCTGGGGATATTAAAACTCACGAGAGAAAACAGAGTTGGAAAGTTTACTTTAACTTTAAGTTTGGATGCTTAAGAATGTTACTTGAGCTACTAGCCTCGGTGTCTAAGGCTACACATTTTTGAAGTTTACAGAGAGCCTTTAAATGTCAGCATCATTTTTAGCCTAGAGCTTTTTTCTTACACAACATCTAAAAATATCTATTAGCTTAAATTGTCAGCATGTAAAACATTTGCTATGACTTTTTTCTCATCGTATCATTCAAATCGTGTAATAGCTTGAAAGCAGTGAAAAAAGCCGGGATAAGTTGGCAATCACGAGTATTTGATTAGCTTTTCATTAGGATCTATGGCAGCAATTTCAAACTGGTGATAGTGGCCACAATGAACCTAACCAAGCAGTACTATTTAGCATTTACATCTAGATGGCCGATGGGCCGATTACCCTCAGAATCACAATGTCTGAAACGGCTGTCTAATCCTTCCCTTATACGTTTTTTTTTTATCTTCTATGCGGAATTTCTGTAAATAGCACCAATATCCCTTTTGTTGCCCCAAACTTAAACTTCCCTCCTCTAATTTCTGGCCTGGATGTCTGTAACTAAGTAGTCCCTATAAATGTAGGCTTCTTGCAGATGAGGAAGTGTTTTAAAACAGGAGATCAGTTGGTTATGCTCTAGTTTACGACTCTTTATGGAGCCCTATTGTTTTCCAGAGGGAACAGCTCCTATGTTAGTCTGGGCTGATTAGAGAAACAAATTTATAGACACTCATATGTGTATAAGAAAGAGTTTTATCTACAAGAGTAAGTGCATATTGAGAAAACGTCCCATCCCAGTCCAGATCCAGCCCATAAGTCTGATATTAGCCTATATGTCCAATATCAATCTATAAATTCCTCCTTATGCTCATGAATCACATGCATTGATACTGAATGCAGGAAGATCACAGGCTGGTGGGTGGAAAGTCTTGCGGATCCAGTGGCAGTAGAAGCATCTCAGCACTGGTAGGGCTCTGGCTGTATCAGTGTAGCTCCATCAGGTTTGTAGTCAGTATTGTCTTGCAGGGAGTGAGCATGTCTACTGCCTCCAGGGAGCTATTAATCTCCTTAGTACCTCCAAATGAGGTCATCAAGCTGTGACCTGATTGACAGGCTAACCTCTGCCCCTTCACTCTTCAGTCTCAAATGGACAACGTTATGTGACTACCACAGCTCCTTCACATGGCCTGTAAGGCTCCATATGATATCACTCTGTTCGCACCCGCCGTCTCATCACATGTGACTGCCCCAAACCCATTGAACTGACTCTTTATCTTTCAGGACTCAGCTCTTGTCTTTCCTCTTCTGGACTCTAGATTTGTTAAGTGTCTCGTCCAAGGGACTCCCTCTACATTCTGGGCTGCAATTGCTGCCTCACTCGTATATCTCTCTATTAAAACTGGAAACTTCTTGAAGAGAGAGATTAGGCCCTGTTTATTCTAGGCAAATATCTTAGTATCTGTCACTATTTTAAATTAAAATTGAAGAAGCCCCTCCTTCTCATATCATTACTAACATGGAGGAGTGTAATAGAAAAGGCTATGTAGAGTTTAACTCTTAAGCCAACAGTATCAAGTGATCAAATAAACCATAAGAGATGAAGCTAGAGCTGAGAAATGGAAACATAATAAAAGAAAACTAGTTACCAATGACTCAGAAGTCTACAAAAAATAACAAGTCTGACTTCAATGACAGAGGAGTATGGAGACACATGGATACACCCAGGTCTTTTGCCTTTAACTATTAGGAAAATGTCTTTGAAAAAAATATCAAGCACTACCAAGCTCTTGGTCATTTGCTTGAACAATACCTTTATGAACTTTTGCAGAGCATTTACAAATTATATATTCCCACTTGACATGGATGACGATTCAAGTTTCTTTTTTATGCGTGAGAGGGCACAAGCAAATTATCATTCTGTTCTTCTTGTCCTCCTTCAAGAACATGGTGTTTTTCAAGATGAACAGTGGAGTCAACAGGAAATAAAACACCATGACCTTCAACATGGAAGTCAGATACCAGCATTCACATGGTATTACAGGCACATTATGGTGTAATTGTGGCAAACCCCAAAGATAGCTTTGTGCGCCTAAAAATTGGAAAAAAGGGTGGGAAAGCCTTTGGGCACAAAATGTTGAGCTCACTTCCCTAAAAATAATTCAGCCTACCGCTTTGTATCTCTCCAGCAGACTCCCCAGTGTGGTCCAGACAGATGTGGCATCAGTCCTGAAGGGCATGTGCTTACATTTGGGATGACTTTTTTCAAAGACTGAGGGCAAGAATGTTGTCTTCATTGCACATGGTTATGGAGGCTTGGTTTTTATGGACCTTCTTGTTCGTAGAAAGTGGGAAGTGGTGAATAAAGTATATGCTGTTGCACTTATTGACCCTGGACATCATGTAGGACATTAGCTGGAACACGCCAGTCAGTGACTAGCCTGGATAAAGCGGCACTGTCGTGAGTGGGTGACAAGTTCAAAGCCTTTGGGTAAATCCCTAGCTTCTGTTTTGAAAATAGGGTTTCTGATGGTTTCTGCTGGTACCGAAGAATGCACCTTAGCCCTTTCGTCTAGTCTAAAGTCCATTTTGTTTATTTGTTTTTTGTTTTTTGGGGCATCACTGCCCTCTGGTGGTGGGAGTAGGAGTCCCAGCCTTTGTTCCTGTGGAGCCGCTGCTGGAATTGAACCTCCATGCATGGGGCGCAGTTCCGCGCACAACCACTATGCCACCGGGGCTCAGCCTAGAGTCCAATTTAAAATACTTTTAAACCGCTTTGAAAGCCAAAAGATCTATTAATTGCTCTTGAATGCCAATAGCAGCTAGAAGTGCCACAAAAAGAAAGTAAAGCACTTATGTTGGTTTTTGCTAAGATTTTTTTTTTTTTTTGGTCCTTATGTAAGTGTGGAGATGCTGGGAGGAAAAGAAGTACTTTCAGCTCATACACAGTACTGCGTTCTGGCTTGAGATTTTTTTTTTTTTGTAAACAGAACCTGTACCCCTTTTTTTGCCTGGTGACATACGACCAAGTCAGTGCCATCATAGACACCTCACAGGAGGAGTCGAGTTTTGAGGAACTTTCTTAGGAAAACCTGCTTTCCTGAGGTTTATAAGTTTCCACAGTACAGTCTGTGGAAACGAAACTTTACTTCTGTCTTTGATTTCTATAGCATTATTAATGCCTAATTAAAATAAGTGAACATAAAGAAAAATAAATATCATAAGGAACACTCCCGAAAGAAAGAAAGAAAGAAAGAAAGAAAGAAAGAAAGAAAGAAAGAAAGAACTGCATACCCAACATTCAGGCTGTGTGCTCAAGCCATTATCCCTGCTGCCACACCCAATCTTCCTTTCTCACAGCAGAACTGAGGTTCTGTGTATCTTATGCTCCTGCAAGTGTTTCAGGATAAGCTGACCTCAAGCTTGATTTGCCTGACAAATATGTTTATCTTCTTCCCCTTGCCAGTAATGACTTAAGAATAGATTCTGTTTCCTTAAAGAGGTTTGACGAGTTGTCTGGATCGTTTTTTTGAAGTTTCCTTGCTACTAAGAAAAAGACACAGGAAGAGATGGTTCCTTTTATTCCTCTTGACATTTTTATGACTAAAATTACTGTAGCCCTCTTGTTCCCATGAAGAGAATGCATCTGGGAGCAAAGCTGGCACATTATCAAGGCCTGAATGGGGAGGCGCAAAGGACTTAGCCCTCTTTTCACATAATTCAGCCATTGATCATACCAATTGGGGCCCAGCCAAGCTCCAAACTCCTTATGTGAAGTGATAGACTTCCTCGTGGTTCAAATAAATTTGATTTGAGGATCTCTGCTATTTGCTGCCAAATAAATATGAATTGTGTCAAGATTGTATTATAAATAGGTTTTAATCTATTGAGAATTATACCCTAACATAAAAGAAGTAGGCTTTGTCTTCTTGAGAAGATTAAAACCTGACTCAATCTAACTGTACAACTGTCAGGTCTGGGATGACAAACATTGTCTTACACTGGCATGTATACTATTTAGATGCACTTGTTGTGTCAATTGAGGACTCAAGCTTTTCTCAAAGAAAAACATGACTTAGCGTTTTTTAAAGTCTTATTTGAGGAAACAGATAAGTATAACTTTGGAATTTAAGTTGCTGAAGTCAGTTTCAACAGAGTTGGACATGCCATAACCCAACTATAAAAATTAAGTAAGATGACATAAAATAAAATGAAAAAGAAAACCCCCAGCTCTTACAAACCTCTACATATATTGATTTCTTTTGTCAACATAAAGGTAGATATAAAGTCAGTTACTAAAGGCCAACTGCAATAGAGTGAATTCTGACACACATTGACTCTATAGGACAGAACCATCCCATTATTTCCATAAAGGGTGATGACCTTTATGAAAACAGATGGCCATTTCTTTGCTTGTTGGGTGGATTCAAACGTAGCAGCTAAGTGCTTCGCCAATGCACCACCAGGGACTCTAAAGTCTCCTAGTTGTCAACAATTATAGAAAAATTGGAAAATCCAAACAAATGGAGAAAAGTTATACAGAGACACATGTTATTGTTCAGTGCTTTCAAATCGGGTCCAACTTAGCAATCCTGTGGACAATAGAATGAAGCACTGCCTGATCCTGTGCAAGCCTCACAACTAATTGTGAGGCCATGATCTGCAGCTATGGTCTCAGTCTATCTTCTTGAGCTTTTCCTTCTCTTTCACGGACCTTCTACTTTACCAAGCATGATGTCTTTTCCGAACGACTGTCTCTCCTGATAACAGGCCCAAAGACATGAGACAAAGCCTTGTTGTGTTAGTCTGGGTTGACTAGAAAAACAAATCCAGAGAGACACATATGTGTATAAGAGAGCGTTTTATATAAAAGAGTAATTGTATCTTAAAAAAATGTATAAGCCAAGTCCAGATTAAATCCATAAGTCTGATGTTATTAGCCCATATGTCCAATGATACCAATTTATAAATTCCTCTTCAGACTCACACAACACATGCAATGATGCTGAATGTGGGAAGATGGAAAGTAGGTGGAAAGTCTTGTGGAGCCAGTGGTGGTGGAAGCATCTCAATGCTGGTGTGGGTCTCCATGTGGCAACTCAATCATTGCATTTCTATGTGACTTGTCAACAGGAATGTCTCACAGGGAGAAGATGTGTCCCATCCCCAGAGAGGAAGAGAGGAGTTTCCAGAATCCTCAGGAAAAGGCCATGCCCACACAGAGACCTCATTGACAGGCTCTACTCCTTCTCAAGTCGACAGATTATGTAACTGCCATATTTTTCATCCTGATTTCTAAGGGGCCTTCTGTTTATACTTATTCCAAAACAAATTTAGTCCTTTTTTTCAGGTATTCCATGGTCTTTTCAATATTTTTCATGGGTTCCACAATTCAAAAGCTGCAATTTTTATGATCTTCCTTATTAATTGTCTGATTTTCACATGAGTATGAGATGAGTGAAAATACCATAGGTTGGGTCATAGGTACCTTGCTACTCAAGGAGAAATCCTTGCTCTTTAACTCATTAAAAAGTTTTTTAGTAGAAGATTTAGCCAATGCAATATATATTTTGATTTCCTGACTACTATATCCATGAGAATTGTGATAGGTAAGTTTGTTGTGCCAATGAAGATAAGTAGGTTTTCTCTGCCAATGAAGATAGGTTGGTTTGTTGTGCCAACATGGCCAATAGAGATGGGTAGGTTTGTTGTGACAACATGGCCTGGATCTTCAGGACAGTGTGTAGACAGCTGCTTTGCTTGTGCCTCCATTTACAAACTACACTACCAGTGAGGCACCTAATCTGGGGACTGCTTTGCCACACGCTTAAGTCCTGCTTTGCCACACTACCAGAATATACATCTCTTGAACTGGGCACTGTCGGACCCATCATTGAGATGACTGTTGGTGACTTGTCTTACTGTTTTCTGCCAGACAGACTGAATTGCCCTACAGAGAATTACCTGGAGGCCCTCAAGACTCGAAGGACTGCCAGTGTATTAATTGTCTCATGCAAGTAAGTTGCACTGAGCCATTTGTACTACTTTGTAGATTAATTAACTATTTATTTCTTATGTTATATATCTATATCTATATATCTACATAATTATTAGTGTCCTGGTTTTCTTTCTCTAGAGAACACTGTCTGACATAAGCATTAATTGTGAATACAAGCAAAACTAAATCCTTGACAACTTTAATCTTTTCCTTCATTTATCATGTTTCCTATTGGTCCAGTTGTGAAGATTTTCTATTTTCTTTGCATTTATTTGCAACTGATTCTGAAGTCAACAGTCTGTGATCTTCATCATCAAATGCTTCAAATCTTCCTCATTTTCAATAAGCAAAATTGTATCATTTGCATACTTCCAGCTGTTAATAAGCTTTCCTCCAATCCCAATGTCATGTTTTTATTCATGTCACATTCTTCTCTGATTATTTATTCAGCCTACAGATTGGATAAATATGGTGAAAGGATGCATCCTTGATTACATACCTTTGCTGGTTTCAAAACAAACAATCTTTCCTCGGTCTGTCAAATTATTACCTTTTGACCCATGTACAGGCTTTTCATGAGCACAATGAGATGTTCTGGAATTCACATACTTCTCAACGTTATCCTCAGTTTGCTATGATCCACACAATCAAATGCATTTGCACAGCAATAAAGCACAAGTAAGTATATTACTAGTATTCTCTGCTTTCAGGCAAGAGCCACCAAATGCCAACAATAATGCCCCTTGTGTCACATCCTCTCCTGAATTTGGCTTGGATTTCTGGCAGCTCTCTGTCAATGTACTGCTTCAAGTGGTTTTGAATGCTCTTCAGTAAATTTTAGTTGCATGTGAAATTAATGATACTGTTCAATAATTTCTGCATTCTGTTTCATCACCTTTATTGGGAATTAGTATAAATCCAGACCTCTTCCAGTTGACTGATCAGGGAGCAAGTCTGGGCCTCCTACTCCCTCCAGGGGGCACTGATGCCCACAAAAATATATAAATTTGATGTTGTAAAAATATAAATTTATGATAAACCAACAAAAGAACCTCACTGCCATCAAGTTGATACTGACTCACAGTTCTATCCTATAGGACAGGGTAGACCTGCCCCTGGATAGCATTTACGTTCTAAAAGAATATATATATATATTTAATACAAATCAATAAGTTTACTTTATATTTATATACACTTATCTATAAAGGTACATAGTAATCATGGTGATGCAATGATTATTTGACTGACAACTGAAATATAGGTGGTTCAAATCCACCAGTTGCTCTGCAGGAGGAAAGATGAGGCCATCTGTCACTAAAAAGACTACAGCCTACGGAGCCACATGAGGGAGCTGCATTTTGTTGAATGGAAATACAGAGTCGAAATAGCTAGCACTTAACAACAGCAGTAAATACATATAAATGTATAGATACATAGCCTTAGACAATATATTTTATCATGAATATTTTTTCATGCAATTATTTATTTCTCAAACCTTCAGTCTTAGATGGCTATACATTTCATTAGCTATACAGTCTAGGTATTCCATTACCTAGATATGCCATCAATAGTTAACCATTCTCTTTTGTTGACACTTTCAGAAATTTCTTAAGATATTCATTATTATAATTAAATATTAAAAAAAATTCCTGGGGGCAAAACGGATTTTTTTTAGGGAGAATTTATGGTGGCAAAATATTTTATTTTGTTCCATCTAGTCTGCTTCCTTACTTTCCCCCCCTACCTATGCTTACATGACTGAGTATCACTTAAAAGATATTTTTAAAAAGGGGTCTTCAAACATGTGGAAAATGGAATAGAAAGATAATGGGATTTTATCATAAAGTTCTTGAAATCCTTTGTGCATCTATTTCCCAGTTATATTGTTATTTGACATTTTGTGTTTATGACATGAATAAAGATTCTTCTGACTATGTAAAGGAAGGATGCACTTCTGAGAGCAATGGACCCAAGTGCAAAGTGGGAGTAAATGCTAATTTTGGTGGTTAAAGTTGTGTCATTGTGGCTGGATCATGAATCTCAATGGCTTGGCAGTTATATAATGATGTAATTTGGCAGTTGGATAATGATGTAATTATCTTCCATTTTGTGATATAATATGATAATCTTCCATTTTTACATAATGCTGATTTCCACATAGCCTGGTCTTGGGAATGCAATTATGTTGCTAAGGTATGAATAGAATATAAATATATGTGTACTGTATATATAAATATAGAGCGACAGATCATATGTGTAACATATATATAGCCCTACTAGGTTCATATTTTGATATTCTACTTTTGAATTATCAATGGTTTCTTCTTATTTTCATCTTATTTTAAATCATACCCTATCAGTCAATAGAGGGCTTGAAAGCTTTGCTCCATTCACACCAACTCTACTTTGAAGATGCAGTTCTTTCCTTGTCATATGTGGCGTGCTTCCAAACTGAGAGGCTCATCTTCTGGAACTCTATCAGATCCTGTTCTACTGCTACTCACAAAGTTTTCAGTGGCTGATCCTTCAGAAGTGGACAACCTCTTTCTTCATAGTAATAAGAAAGTCACCAAAATATGATAAAATGAATCTGTATATAAATACACACACATATATATGTTAGTTGCCTTTGAGTTGTCTCTGATGCATGGCAACTTCATATTGAACAGTATGTGTATATACTTAAGGGGGCTTTAACAAATTCATGGAAATATGAAATTAAAAGATAATGGAATTTTAAATTATTTTTGAAACTCATTGAATGTAAAGTCAAACCAACCCAAACTCTTCTGTCATCAAGTCAATTTCAACTCACAGCAGCCCTATAGGACAGAATAGGGGGCCCAACTGCTTCCTAGAGTTTTTGAGAATGTAAATCCTTGCAGGAGCAGAGAGCTTCTTCATTCTCCCATGGAGTGGCTGGTGGGTTTGAACCAGTGATCTTGCAGTTATCAGACCAACTCTTAATCTACCGCACCACAACACAAACCCACTACCCACACATACGCATCATACATGAGTGGGCTTCAAAAACTTCATTGAAAAATGGAATTAAAAGATAAAAAATAAAAGATAACCCCAAATTGTTTGAGGTTCCCTCGTGTGTGTGTGTGTGTGTGTGTGTGTTGGGTATCAAGTCATCAAAGTCTGTTAAATATACAATTCAGTGAAATTAATTCCATTCATCATGTTGTTGTCCAACCAATATCATTCATGATCTGTTTTCTAGTTTTTTCATCACCCTTGAAACGCACTTGGTGTTCTGTAAGCCGTGACTCCTCTTTTCAGCTTCCCTACACCTGCCCAGGGATCACTGATACATTTTGATCTCTATACACTTGCCTGCTCTAGATACTTTATATCCATGGGATCATAGGCTATATATCTATTTTAGCATAACACTTTCAAGGTTCACTTAAGTTGTTGCAGTTACCAGAAATTATTTTCTCTTTATGGCAGAGTTATACTCCATGATATCTTGTCCCACGTTTGTTTATCCATTCCTCTTGGACATGTTTTTTTTTAAATCATTTTATTGGGGGCTTGTACAACTCTTACAACAATCCATACATATATCCATTGTATCAAGCACATTTGTATATTTGTTGCCATCATCATTCTCAAAACATTTTCTTTCTATTTGAGTTCTTGGTATCACCTCCACATTTTTCACCTTCCCTCCCCATTTTCCCTCCCTAATTATGTCTTATTAATTTATAAATTATTATTACTTTGTCATGTCTTACACTGTCTGATGTCTCCTTTCACCCACTTTTCTGTTGGACATGTATTTTTTCCCCATATGTTGGCTATTGTGGGTCATGCTGCTATGAACATTTGTGTATGTGTATAATATTGCTAGTTAAAAATAATCACAGTTTTAAAATATATTCATATTGCCTCTTATACATGTTACTGAAGAGTTTTCTTACCTGTCTTCATGTTTTTTTCTCCTAAATAATTTTAGGCGATTTTTTCCCCTCAAATTCTGAAACATCAGAGGGCAGTGATGCCTAAAAAAAAAAAATCTAAAACATCTAATTGAATTTTTGATAAAAAAAGCTTTGAAGTATACATTGATTTAGTAATGATTAACAGTTGAGCAATAATGAATCTCCTTATGTAGTTTCCTGGTTTTTATGTTGTATTCTTCTCTCTACTAATTTCCTTATTTATCAATTTTTCTCTCTCTTAAAAAATTACTGGGGCTGAGCCCCGGTGGTATTGAGTGCGGGACTGTGGCCTCCTGGCTTGGCAGTTCAAATCCAGCAGCAGCAAGGCTGGGTAGCTCCCACAACCACCAGAGGGCAGTGATGCCCCGCCCCCCCCCAAAAAAACCCAAAAGAAAACAACAACAAAACAAACAAAAAAATGACTGTGCATATGTGGACAAAAGTCTCAAAACTATCTCACTCAAAGCGCTGCCCTTTGATTTGTCAGTTTACTTTTCTTCGGATGTTCACGTTGGCATTTTCTAGTGACAACATCACTTCTATGAAATACGAGACAAGAACAGTTGAGAGTGTTGAGTCCCAGTTCTGTGACAGTTGCTAATCGTTTATAAGAAGTAAGTTCTATCATCATCTTTCATTGAGGCCTGAGGACCATGAGACCAGCCTGGCATTCTGCACCGGGAGCAGTAGGCCAACTCTGCTGGGCTTGCCGTGACCTGGCCAGAGTACCACCCTTCCCCCCTAACACACATACAGGAGGGCGTAGGCAGGTGAAGGGCACCAGGAAATGCTGACCACTTCCTTTCCTGGGTTGTTTAAAGGGGAAAAAAAAAGAAGTAAGATCTTCCATATATTTTTAAAAGAAGAATCGAAAATGAAATACTTACTATTCCTTGAGCACATGCCACTTAAAATTACAATTGTTTCTTTTAAATTAAGGTGATAGAAAAGGTGAATTTTAAGACACCTTTTTCTTTTCATATATAAAGGCATTCTAAAACTCGTTGCTTTTGATTTCAGAGACTTGATGGCTCACATAATTATGCAGAACTAATTAATTCAAAATCTGTTTATCAACAGTAGTCTGTAGCTACAGCATTTTCTCCCAGAGGCATTAACAAAGGCTTATCACCTGCTTTCTTGTTGTAGTGTGTCTCAAAGGCAAATCAATATAAAAAATATAAAAATACTATTCCCAGAACTAACACTTTCAACAACTTATAAGAACTTTTAGTATCTGATACCAATTAGTTTTCTTAGCTTAAATTATAACAGTTTTATTTAGCAATGAAATGTGTCAAAATACTAAGAATTTTTAAGGCATAATAAAGTTTTCCCAAATATTTTTTTTATTTAGATCACATCTTTATATATACATATGTGCATGCATTTTAAATTATTGTACTTTCAGGATTAATAACTGAAGCAAGTGGGAAATAATGAGAGTAGAAAAGAAAGATATTATATGCTTTATAAATGAAATAATATAATGTACTATAAGCTTGTTCCCCTTTAGTAAATAAAGTACCAATGTACATCAGAGACAAAACTTCCTTACTGCCACATAGCAAAGCAGCAGAAATGAATTGTCAATATCTGGGTCTGATTTTTTAATTTGTTTTCTGGACAATTAATTTGCTTCAAACTTTTTCCCATTTACTAGATGTATGGGTGTTCCTCCGATACAAAGAGCATTATTTAGAATAATTAAAAAAATTTTTCCTGGAAATACATTTTGGATCAGAGTGTCAATATCATTTTTTGTTGTTGATTATGAAAAAAGAAAAAGGAATTTTAAGAATTAAATGAAATTCTTCTTTCCCCCTGTTTTTCATAAGTGTAATATTCTCTTGAGAAGTGAAAAGGGTGTCCACTAAATGAAGTGGACTTTTAGGCCTCCAAAGTTTGTCTTCATGGCTGTTTCTTTTAGGCTAAAGAAAATGATTAACAACTCATGTTGGTGTTTTAGTCTCAGAATTGTTTGAGAATGTGTTCTTAGTACCATGGTGTCACTAAGAGGTGCTAGTAGTTCCCTGTGCCAGAAAAGAGGGGGGGTCGTCTATATACCAAAACACGCTTTTGCACCATATTGTTGAGATTGGTCATCAAATAAGGAGTATCCATATAAAGAATA
This sequence comes from Nesogale talazaci, assembly GCA_004026705.1. NCBI lineage: Eukaryota > Metazoa > Chordata > Mammalia > Afrosoricida > Tenrecidae > Nesogale > Nesogale talazaci. The sequence goes on along the minus strand of PVJH01009149.1, from coordinate 18,223 downwards.
TTCAGTTGCACCAGTGAAAGGAGCCAGTCCTGAACTTCTGAGTGGACTGCATGACTAGCTAGGTATAAAAGCTGAAGATGACCTAGAGTCCATGGCATCCTTGAACTGAAAGAATCTGTGCCTCCCTAATACTGTTTATCATCATGATCATGTAAGTCAGTCTCAAGTATAGAATTGTGTTTGGGTAGGTCTCATGAAACTTCTTTGTGTGTGTGTGCTTGATTCTTAATGTGAACCTAAGTTATTTAAGAGTGGGTATTGCAAAAGAAAATTTCCATGACAAAAAATGATTCTCTGTATTTGGCTTTAACCCACCCCCACAACCCCAAAGCCCAAACAGTTTACAAAGAGGAGGCATCTATTTAGCACATGGGCGGTTAGACCCACACTAGGAAGATTTAGCATGAGAGTCTCTCCCAGTGTTAGCTCAGTCACTTCCAATACCAGATTGCCAACGGCTCCGATAATTTCCTGAGATGGTAAAAACTGTAATAAAGACATGGCAAAAGTGTAATAAATAAAAAAAATACACACACGGCAGTAAAAGTTCTATGACAAAATGGTATAAAATTAGGAGCTCAGGATTTAGTCTTTTTGGTCTTCCTCTAAAATGCCTGCAGAACACTGTTAGAAGACAAAACCTCACATTACCTCATGCTAAAAGCTGAAATTAGCAGCTAATCTGTTGCTAAAACGCAGGAAGAATGACCCCCCCGCACCATAAACCACATGAAAGGGGTTTGAGGAAACACTACGTGGTCCATCCAATCTTTGCCTCTTGAGAGAAGACAGATCTGCCAAGCTGAAAGAAGGTGAGGACACTTATTTCTCGACTGACACTGTCCTCCCCACCGCCCTACATTCACAATTTAGAGAACAATAGGAAAGAAACGGACAGCATGGGTGCGTTTTTGCGGCATGCTGTTCTTCACTCTCAGTCTCTACATTAATTCATAAACATCTGGGCAGGAAACGAGGGGAGGGAGATTGCTGGTATGTCATTACATTCTGGGAGATATGATTCTCACAGATAGAGTTTTACATTTGCAGTATAGGACGTAAGAGCCAGACAAGCCTGCCACTTACAAACTCAATGACTCTGGGTACATAATTTAACCTCTCTCTAGTCAATTTCCTAATCTTGGGGTGTCATACATATTAAATGAGATAGTGAATATAAGTCACAAAGCACACTGACTTGTACAACACTTTATTCAGTGCTCAGTAGGTAGTGTTTTCGTAATGGCAAGGTAGTGCAAGAAACAGGGACGTTTGCACAGCTTTGACAGTCAGCGTTGTAGGCTGTCGCCTTTCTTTGTGTCGTCTGTTCAGCGTGTGCAGGAATCTAGCGGTAGGATGACAGTGGACTCTCTTTTAGTCTGGCTTTCTCACACACGATGAACATCCGTCAGGGACCGAGACAGACATAGCGCAAACTTTTCACCTCAACTTGATCTGCTGCTGGGAAGCCAATGACAAGGTCAGACCAGCTTCCAAGACACACACCCTCCTTTTTTGATGAAAGACAAAATCTAGCACTGCAACACAATTGAATGTGGAGCACAGGTTTTAAAAGAGACCCCCAAAATGCAGGAAGGAAACTGTTCAAAAACCAAAACAATATATAGGAAGACATATTTTCTATAGGCAGAAGAGCAAATTAGCAAAGTTGGTTAACCCCATAAAGACAAATACTGTAAGAGACTCTCATCATAAGAAAAAAAATCAAGAGAAATGGTTTCCATGCTCAAAGAAGCAGACTTTGAAGGTTCCAAGGTGGCTGTTGGGGGAAGGAGCAAGGAAAATGAGGGAAAGAGGAAGAACCTCCCTCTCCCAGATGCACATGGACAACCCACCACAGGCACAGAGAAGGAATTAAAAGAATAGATTCATAGTAACAGAAGTATGTATCAATAAACAGATAGCACAGATAGCACACATGCACAAAGCAATAGGAGGACGTTGATTAGTCCCCTTCACCATTGAAAAGCGTGGTGTCTCATTTGCACTCTGCATCTCCACTTTGTGTTTTGGGTGCCTTCAGCATCTCTGTGGATCGATCCATCAGTTGCCTGATATTTTAGTCTTTTTCTTTCTCATCTCTCAAGACCTTCCATTTTATTTTTCTTTAAACACCCACTTCTCCCACACTGATGTTATAATCCAGAACTACTCTGCATTTCTGGTACTCTGAATTCCAATTTATACTGTTTACTAATTTCTAACCTTAGTCAGGCTGCCTTCCAAACTTCACCCTAGATTGCTCCTTTAACCTCACCAGTACCCCTAGATAAGTCCCACTTTCCTCCCTTCCACTTCTCATCTGTTTTCTTCCTTCTCAACTGAGATGATATGGATTCCCACTTCATCCTCTGACTTGTCAATATCTTGTGTCCTCATGGGTATCAGAGTAGATGTGTACTCCATAAAGTTTTCCATGACTGATTTTCCTGAAGTTTATTATGAAGGGTTTCTTCCAAAGGGACTCTGAATAGACTGACACCTCCAACTTTAGGTTAGCAGTGGAGCACATTAACCATGCATACCCCTGTAATAGTTTCATTATGAGTTGGGTGGGTTCCTCATTAATTCCTTTAGGAGAGATACTACAACTGTCTTCTCCCTAGAATATATTTTTTCATTTTGAATCACAGTATCTAACACATAGTAGTAACAGAATAATGACTTATTGAACGAATAAGGAAAGAATGATAAAATGGAGCAGGAAAAATAAAGGATAATACATTTTCAATGTGATAAGATAATTGAAATCTGTATTGCGATAGGGATCATGGAAAAGGCAATCAGTGCTATGCAGAGTGGATTGAGAAATTTCCCAGAATTTAGAGGAAGAAGAAGAAGAAGAAAAAAAGAGCAAAGATGATAACATGGAAGATACAAAAGTACTCAACTTAAGAATTGTGGCTTTTGATTGCTGAAGACAAAGCAGATACATAACCAAATGTGGTGAGAAAAGCTGATGATGCCTGGCTATCAAAAGATATAGCACCTGGGGTCTTAAAAGCTTGAAGGTAAACAGACAGCCATCTAGCTGAGAAGTGACAAAGCTCACACAGGAGAAGCACACCAGCTTGAGTAATAATGAGTTATCGATTGGATCAGGTATCAGGCAGCAAAGAACAAAAATGAGGGGGAGCACATAATGGGGACCTAAAGCCCATCTGTAGACAAATGGACATCCCTTTTCAGAAAGGTCAAGGGGAGAAGATGAGCCAGCCAGGGTACATTGTAGTGCCGATCAAACATATAACTTTCCTCTAGTTCTTAAATGCTTCCTCCCTGCCACTATCATGATCTCAATTCTACTTTTCAAATCTGGCTTATCCAGAGGATTTGCACTGGTACAGATGGGAATTGGAAACAGGGAATCCAGGACAGATGAATCCTCCAGGACCAGTGGTGAGAGTGGCTATACCGGAGGGTTGAGGGAAGTTGGGTTAGAAAGGGGGAACTTATCACAAAGATCTATATATAAACTCCTCCCTGGGGGGGACGGTGCACAATAGAAAAGTGGGTGAAGGGAGATGTTGGACATTGCAAGACATGGAAAAATAATAATAATTTATAAATTATCAAGGGTTAGTGAGGGAAGAGGAACAGGGAGGGAGGGGAAAAATGAGGAGGTGATACCAAGGGCTCAAGTAGAAAGAGAATGTTTTGAGAATGATGATGGTGACAAATGTACAAATGTGCATGACACAATGGATGTATAAATGGATTGTGAGAAGAGTTGTATGAGCCTCTGATATCTATTTTCTTGTGTCTCTGGTTGTTCCAATTTATAGTTCCAGAGGTACTTGTAAATTAGTACAATATTTGGAACAGGTGCACAAGGCTGTAGTGCATTCTGAAATATTAAATAAAGCATATTACTGGTAAATTTGTATATATGTAGATCAAAACTTAACATTTATGAAGTATGCTGATTCTTTGTTTTACTTTGTAGATGTAGATATTGCTTTAAGTGGTGATAAATTGTAATGTAAATGATAGCTGTACACATAAGAATATGCTATAATATTTTCTACAATAATAATAATTTATTGTGTATTACCCTTTTATAATGTTTGAACAAAATATGCATATCAGATTCATTTCCAAATCTAATATTACATTAGCAATTTAATAATCCCAGTTGCTGTTGCCTCAGGAGAGCAAGCTCTCTTCCAAATATAGTTAGCAAAAATCTACTTTAAAAACTAGAATTACTCAAGGAACTTTGTCCAGTTTGGTAAAACTGCCAACAGAGCACAAATTACATGAAAATCTTGATAACACAATTAGTGATTCTAATGAAAATGAAAGTAAACATAAAAACAATCAAAATACATAACTTGCAAATTGTGTCTTTATTTTATCTTTAATCTAAACACCAATTGGCCTACAACATACATACATGTAGATAATTAAATTCAGCCATATTTGATATTTTTAAAATTTCAGAGAAAAATCACAGCTTAAAATAAATGTACAGGAAGTAGGAAAACCCCCATTTGCTGGATATCCTCATGTCTATGCCCCCTGGATTCTTTCAGCCACTTTCCAACCTCGCATACGGAGTACCATAGTGGAGAGAGACAGGATTCCAGGGTTCCTGCCGCACCCCAGATGATACCACACCAGTGAGCCATCAAAGCTGATCTGCAACTACCCTGACCCTGGCCTCTTTTTTCTGTGAGATTATAATGTACATACAAGGAAACCATAGACTTACAAATATTCTAAGAGCATCATTATAAAGACATTTATTAAAGTAGAAGAAGAGCACACATTTTGTCTAACCCTTGTTAGCCTGGTTTTTAATTTTTAAGTCATTAGGCATACGATATGTGGCCCCACTTTGTACTGTTGCCTTGGATACTGCACATTTTAAGGATGAATCTGGTGTCGAGGCCTGGTATATGAGTTCATGCATTGAATATGCATGTCTCTTAAAAACGAAACTTCAAGGCATATTTGGAAGTGTTCAGTGTGCATTTGTTCACTCATTCCAGAAGCATTTACTGTGCACTTGCATATTGAATCTCTGTTCCATGCTGAAGATACAAAGGTCATTGCCAACTCGGAGGAAGACAGACACATGGACATGCGGTGACAAGGATGTGCACTCGTTTCACTTGTTCCAGGAAGCTTCCCCTGACTGTGCGCAGATTGCTTTCTGGGCTTTGGCCTTCTCTTGCCTCTATTTACATGAAACAGAGGAGAACAGTGAGAAAATTCCCTGCACTTAGGAAACTTGATTCTGAATCTTGACTGACACTACCTATGAGATGGTTAACAGGTTAGGGACGTATACTTGCTGAGCCTTAACTTTTATGCCAATAATCAAGAGAGAAGAGAACTTCTCCAAGAAAATTTACTAAATGCAACCCCCCTCCCCAACCATATGTAAGATAGAGCGCTCAAGAAAGGTCATATTGAAAAAAGTACTCAAGCTGTAAAGTAATACTGCAATGTAGGATATATATCAAATTCTAGCTTTTCTATGATTTTCTCTGCTTATAACAGTTTACTCCATCACTGTGTGACTGCTTCTCTTCCATGAGGTCAATGTGAGCACTTCAGAGTGCCAAGAATTTTAACAGTCCTTTCCATGAGATTCTGTATAGGACTTCAATAAAAAATCTTGCTGTGCTAAGTTGTTTATATATCACTTTTCATATTATACATGTATAATCCTCCTCAAAGTATCTGAAAAAAGGATTAGGAAGGAGGAAGGCAGGGAGGGAGGGAGATAGAATGAGAGAATATGAATGAATTAGGTCTTGCTTTTACAGTCTCCAAATGGGACAATTCTAACACCTTCCAAAGACTTAGTCAAAATCTGTGTTTTAAAAAGGTCTCAATGAGAAAGTGAAACACGTTTCATAAAATCAGAAGGAAAAATCAAGCTTACAGTTTTGATAACCTCATGCTCATTAGGAGCTGTGTAAACCTGGAGGCTACTCGGAGTCACCATAGACATGGGGATCATGTATCTCCCAAGTGTTCCAGTAAAGAGAAGCTGGGCTATCCTGTGGTAAAAAAACAATCCCAGAATTAGCAGCACAAAACAACAAAGGTATATTTTTTGCTTGTGCGCAGGGTTGGACGAGGGCTCATCTTCAAATGCCTTTACTTCAGAACCCCGTCAATGGCCCAGTTGCTATTTAGACCATTGCTGGTCTCTAGACAGTGGGAGAAAGACGAATGGGTGTACTTCCATTAAGATGTGCAGCCTAGGAAACTCAGGAGCAGTTCAATTAGGTCCTGTTATAATCAACTTCATAGCAGTGAATTTGGATTTGGGTTTGAAAAGTACAAGGAAAGGTCTCTTTAAGGTCTCACAAGGATTCAGAGTAAGTGAGTGCTCTGACCCAGAGGTGTCATGCATGACTTCTTACATGTTTCTGCTCCAACTAGATGAGTGCTCCCCTCCCAGAAGGGGATCGGGAACTACAATCCCAACATGGGGGAGAATGGAACCTCCCTCCGCACAAATATTTGATAAGCATCACTAACAACTAACTCTCCACTTCTCTTTGTAGGAGATGGTTATATGAATTATAAAGTCAGTCCAGCACTGAACAAGAAAATCACATGGCTGACTTGATGTAATTATTGGATTCATGATGTCTTCTCTTATAGACCATCTTCAACCTCTTCTATCCAAGACCATCATTCCTTCAACAGGATTGATTCCTTATGATAACTCTAGGCACCTTTCTGTGTGCTTTTAAGAAATTCACATAAATACATCATATTTTAGGGCTCTGGGGAGCATAAAAATCTTGCTCTTGGCTAGAAACCAAACTGGTGGTGGTTTGACTCCACCCAGTATCCTATTTTACACAGGCAATATCCACCCAGGCCCTAGTAATTCCACAAGATAACTGTCACTGGAAACCCTTTGAAGTGCTGCTCTACTCTGAAACTTGAGGGGTTGTTGTGAATTGGAATGAATCAGCCCATGTTTTTTTTTTTTTTGAGGGAATCACTGCCCCTTGGTGGGAATAGGAGGCCCAGTCTTGCTCCTGGAGAGCTGCTGCTGAATATGAACTGCCAACCCTGTGGGCCGCAGTCCCGCACACAACCACTATGCCACAGGGGCTCCGCGCCAGCCCATGCTTTTTACACTGATATTTTCATGTATCCTCCCAGTGATTTTGAAGAATTGCTTGCTACAGGGCTCTTGGGAGTTGTAAAGTTATATTAGAAAAACTAGCACTCCTGTCCCATGAAAGGGCAAAAAGGCATTGTGAAGGGAATGCACCAAGTTCAACATATTGCCCAGGCAGAGCAGTCATCACTGCTGTGTGGATGTCTCCAACTGTACCAGAGGCACTGCTGTGCTCTCTAAAGTCATCACAGGCTCTGTTCTCGATCCTTTGGGGAAATGATGTCAGGGCTCCTCGGGTTTGGGATGCTTCACAAGATGGCAAGAGGATGCTCTGTAATAATACAAATAGAATCCTGCTTTTGTTTTCTGAAATCGAAACACCTTTTCTCTTAAGCATTAGAAACATGCCTCTCATAGTCTTTAAAAAACATTGCAGAAGAAGATATTCTTCGTTGATTTTTAATTATGCAACAAAAATCACTCCCAGTTCTGGTATGTTGGTTAAAAGTCAAAACAGCTTGTATTGAATACAGCTATACACATTCAACATTCAAAAGCTGTTTTCATCATGATAATTAGACATTAAATTGTGATTTATATTGTTAAATACTGATTTGGAGTTAACCAAGTAACCGTCTGGAATTTCAGAAGTGTGTTAGGATATTATGTTATATTAAAGTTCTATTATGTTATTTTAAAGTATTTCATAAACAATTAGATTTCCTCCCTCAGCTACATTCAAATAATTATTTTAATTTGCATCTTAAATGTTTTGAGGACATATACAAATATAATACAAATATCTAAATTTTTAAAAATGAGCTTTTTGTAGTTCAAAGTAAATATTTTTGTCTCAGTTCTTTAATTTCCCCCATTAGATACAGCCTCTTTTTATTAATTTATCATATATTCTTTCAATGAGAGCTTGCATTACTATGTCTTTTCAAGTATATATATGTTCTTTTATTCATTTGTTTGCTCTTACACCTTGTATTTTTAACCTCACAATATTTTGGAAATTATTTAACACCACTTTATACTTCATTCACTGAACAACTAAGTCTTATTCTATTTTACTGATATACCATGAGTTCCCTAGAAATTGACACTTATATTATCTAAAATCTTTTGGCACACAGATAATTCTGTAAATAAATATCCTATCAGTCAAGTCATTGTGTATATGTGTGAGATTATCTATAGGACATAATTCAAGGATTGGTTTTGGTGGACCAAAACAGCTTTTCTCAATAGAAGTGTAATTAGCATGGATTACATTTTTTTCTGGATTAAGTTTTAAACTACGTGGCAACATAAAATTTTAGCAGCTTTCTCCAAGGTAAAGTATTGCTGACTCAATGTGTCCAACTCTAATATAACACAAATAAAGAACACTTCCAGACCTCCAGGTACTTAAATACTATAGGTTGAATGGTAACCACTTATAAATTATGTGTCATATCTTAAAAATCACTCTAGGGCTGAGCCCCGGGGATGTAGTGGTTGTCTGTGAGACTGCAGCCCATAGGGTTGATGGTTCAAATCCAGCAGCAGCTCTCCAGGAGCAAGGCTGGGCTTCTTACTCCCACCAGGGCAATGATGCCACAAAACAAACAAACAAACAAACAAGATCACTCTAGCATCATCCTCATAAAACTTGTTTATCAACTATAAAATTGAATCTGTCTTAGGGATATTCATATGGTCCTATGTAGGTGTCTGAACCATGAAGTTTCTTTCTGCAAATGAATAGTTCTCCTTCTAAAGCAAATGTATTTTCAAATACTCTCTGGTAAGAATATCACAATGCTGGAAGCAACCAAAGAAGACAGGAGATATACAGAGTAACTGTTCCCTAAAGAATTAGGTCACTAATTCTTGATTTTCAACAATTTCGGGAGGTAGCATATCATCAAGAATGGATGATATTTAAGGAAGAAGGCAAGTTACACTGAAAGCATTAGCAAAACATAAGCCTCCAGGAATTGACAGAATACCCGTTGAGATATTTCAATGAACAGATACATTGCTGAAAGCACTCATTTGTCTGTGCCAAGGGACTGGAAGAGCTCCACCTTGTGCTCTTGCCAGAGAAAGGTGATCCAAAAGAGTGTGGACTTTACAAAATGACATCACTAATCCATCACTAATCTGATACACTCATAAAATTTTGCTGCAGATAATTAAAAAGTAATTGCATCAGTACATTGGCCAGTAACTGCCAGAAATTGTTACATTGTTCTCTTCTGAACCAAGCCTCGTGTTTCATTCGCTATGCAAACATGTTTGACAGTGTGGATCATAGCAAAATATGGATCACATTGAGAAGAATGAGAATTCCAGAATCCTTAATTGTGCTAATCCAGAACTGGCACATAGAGCAAGAGGCAGTTTTTTTGAACAGAGTGCATGGTTTAAATTCAGGAAAGCCTTGAGTCCAAGGCCTTTCCACTAAACTTATTCAATCAGTAGGCTGGGCAAATAGTCTGGGAAGCTGGCTTATATGAAGAAGAAGATGGCATCAGGACCGGAGGAAGACTGAGTAACAACTTGCAGTATGTGATGGCACAAGCTTGCTTGAAGCTCTTCCTGATGAAAAAGCAAAGACCGCAGCTTTCGATGTGAATTGCATGACAACACAAAACAAAATCCCACAACCAGGTGGGAAAAACAGCATCATAATAAATGGGGGGAAATATTGAAAGGGTCAGGGATGTATTTTGCTGTCATTGATCCTTTGGGAGCAGCGGTCAAGAAATGAAATGGTGAGTTTTGGACAAATCTGTGGCGAGAGACCGCTTTAAAGGGGAAGAGAGCAGAGAGGTCACTTTGAGGACTGATCTGTCTCTGGCTTATACCATGATATTTTCAGTTACTTCCTAAGCCTGAAAAATCTGAACAGTGCGTCAAAAATCATGATCATCAAATAGATTCTGACTCCTACCAACCATAGAGGAGGGAGCTTAGCTGCTCCCTGAGAATTTGGAGGCTATAAAATTTTAAAGGGCCAGATAGCCTCATCTTTCTCCTGTGAAGTGACCGGGAGGTTTGAACTCCTGACTTTGCAGTGAGTGATCCAAGGTCCCTTAGACAATGAATAAAAAGGACCAATGAAGAATTGATGGCTTTGAATTTCACTGTTGTTGCTAGGTACCATCGGGTTGGTTCTGACTCATACGACCCTATGCACACTGAACTAGACACTGCCCGGCTCTGTGCCATCCTTGTCATGGTCAGCTTCGAGCCCATTGTTGCCGCAACAGCATAACCCAGGACATCACCAGGGGTCCCTTTGAATTGTTATAGGATTGGTAAAGAATGGTTTGAAAGTCCGGGCAGGACAACCCATCAAAGTGAGGATGGGAGACTTTGCCTCATGTACTTTGGACATGCTATTTAGAAGGGACGGTCCTTGGAAAATGACAACATACTTGGGAAGACAGAGGGTCAGACATAGCAATGATGGTCAGGTTGGTGCAGGATCGGGCAACATTTCCTCCATAGGCCTGTTATGTTGGAACCGACTTAAGTGTGCCTGGGAGCAATAAAGTATGACCAGAATTCATAAAATCAAGTTCGACTTCAGAATTCTACCAAATCAACAAAGTTGAAGCAGGGCTGTGCTTCCTTAAGGGTCTGGCTGAAAAGCTCATTTGTAAAATGGCCATCATGTCGATGCAGCTATCTCAGGAAGTCCACAGAGAACCTTTAACTGGAAAATCCCCTCCTCTATACTATGAAGAAGACACCTGGTTTCTTTAGAAGATCCTGCAGAATGAGGGATATTGAAAACAAAACAAAACTGAAACCCTCAGGAGCTTCATGGGGAAAGAATAGAAATCTATTTTCTGCCAGAGAAGAAAGGGTGTGGTTTCCCAGAGCAGCGCGGGAAGGGTTAAACTATCACTCCTTCCCAATTATTTCATATCACTTGTATAAGATTGCTAAATGTCAAAAAGTGTTTATTTTTTTTGCTAACAGTATAAAACTGAACATACTGTGAGACATAAGGTAGCAGGTGTCTTGGCTCCAAACTATCAAGTCTGTGGGCATTCTGTTATAACAGGTGCTCCAAAAAATTTGAACAGATTTTAACAAGCGCTGTATGGGCTTTTTAATTAGCCTGGTTATTCAGCATGTGTAAAAAGCATTAGGTATATGCTTAAAACATCATAGGGTCTAAAAAACAAATGCTCCACACAGTCACTCTCCTATCCTGGTTTCTCTTTGCTTTCTGCTGTTACCTTTGACATATGTGTCTCTTTTATCATGGAGTTTCCCCAGCCGAAGCAAGAGCACGGCCGAGAACTCCATGAAGACAGTAAGAGCAGCCGTCCTGGTCCTTGCACAGACACCCACTACACTTCCAGTGAAACTCCAGTTTGTCGTGTATTAGGAGGCAGCCTGCACCTCCCTGGGGTTCACCAGCAGAATATGTAATTTTCTTCAATCTGTACAATATGAGAAGATGAACTTTCACTTGGAATTCATGTGCAGGCTTTTGGGGATTAATAATGACCATGAACTCAAGCCTACCTGCATTTTATTGACTCTCCTGGATCATTATGTTGACATGGACATAATTTAGGACCACCTCTTTGCATTTTTTTCCCCCTGCAAATGCCACGTTTGGTCTTTGTGCTGCAGTTTTGCAGCGTTGGTATCTTCAACGGATGCTTGTGACCATCCCCTGTGGTGGGAGTGTACGTGGAGGTGCCCATGTGTGGAGTAAAGATGTTCACAATCAGGCTCCCGCCCTTAGTCCTGCACCTTCCTTACCACCAGTCTTATTTGACAACCGTTGTGGTTGCCACCGTATGACTTAAAGCCTGTGCGTTCAACAACCTCCCACGCAGAGGTATGTGATGGGGATGAAAGGGACAAACTGGGGAAAGTTTCCTTCAAGGAGGTAACATTGGACTTTGGTCTGGCGACTTGGGCAGAATCTTGAAGACAAGGCAGGAGTTAGCATTTGAGGTGGAACCACATCACCCCCAATTTCATATGATACATTACTGTTTTATAGACGGTTTTAGAAAGTAAAAAGTATCTTTCAAATTGCAGACAGTTGTTGACTTGGGTGGATTGTTGTCCTATTGTATCCAAATGTATTTGATAGGCATTTAGCTATCTTCTTCCAAAATAAATGAAATAATAACCACCTGGGAAAAAGATTCCATGCCTCTTCCAATCATCCCCAGAAGTATCTAATTATTAATCATCACAGAGTTCTCATAAAGATAGAAATCCACTCCTTTTTCTTCAACTCTGAATGACCTATTCTTTTACAGCCCTTTTATATCTCTTTGGAAAAGCACACACTGACTTCTCTTCATAAGAGGCAATATAAGCTTTCAGGATTCAATGAAGTTTGGCTGGAAGGCTCCCGGCACCATGCGTCCATTCAAGAGCAAACTGACAGTAAGTGACAAACATAACCAAGTTCCTCTGTCTTTGCTGTGAGTCAATTACACTAGGGAGATAGAGCAACCCAAAGGCCCACAGCTGGACTTTTATGAATTTTATTGGGGGAAAAAAGAACTTTTGCATAGATATATAGTAATGAGAACACATACAAAGTGAACCAAAATGTTTTCTTCCCACAAATAGTTCTTAGAAACGCTCATATCTACATTGAACTTGCTATGTTTTTCAGCGTGTAAAGATGGGGCGGGCGGCGGGGGAGGTGCCCCAACTGTTCTCACTAGTGTTCTTAAAACCGACCTCACAGGTAGTCGATGTGCATCATCAGGAAGTAATGCAGAAATATTGGTAAAAAAAAAACTGAGAGAGAAAGTCAGAAGAACGGACAACTGGTTATCCATTAAATTATGGAAGTCTTATGGAAGTCTGAACTAACCTCACGCAGACCCACTTGTGGGCTGTTGGACATCTGTTTGTGTTTAATGTGACCTGAGGTTGTAAAGAAAGGCCAGGCACTGAGCAGAGCTGTGCTTGGGGTCTGCTTGGAGTCTGCTACTCTTCTGGGTCTTGGTTCTGTTACTGTTTGCGTGCTGCAAATACCCTCAGCTCATCAAGGGCCAGTCAAGAGGTCTATCATTCATGAATAAGCGTTATGAGTCCCTTAATTCTTCTACAATGCCCAGTTTCTGAAATTTGTTGTAGATAGAAAAGATCATTCTTTTTTTTTTTTTAATCTATGGGCATAAATGATTCTACTAAATTAAGTTTCAGCAGGGGGATACTTTCATATGCTTTCCCCACACCTCCTTCAATAAACACACTGTGAAACTTTCCCTCCCATCCTTGCTAACCAATGTCATTAATCTCTTGACTATCTTTCAAGAGTTTCTTGATATTTGTCAACTGGAAATGAAAAAAAAAAGGCTCTTTTTCATCCTTCTAACTACCAAGTAGCACATTATACAGACTGTTTTAAGAAGGTTATCTCAGAGGTTGTTTCACATTGATGTCTGGAGAACTTCCTCCTTTTGAAATCAGTTTCACATTTCATGATAGGCGGGTATCTATTTTTCTTTAATTATATTCTTAGGGATTGACTTGATGTGGTTCTAATTTTGTGCTGTTACAAACAATGCTGTTGTCAGTATTGGTACACATTATCTTGTATGTGTGAAAGCATATCTCTCTGTAGGCTATCTTCCCAGAAGTGAAGTTTGCTGGGACTGGAGAACGTAAAAGGTGATTCTGACAGTTCTTGCTGAGCTGCCCTCTGTAGGAGATGTGCCAGTTTATACCAGTGAGCAATGTATGCCATCGCTTCTCTCTCTGACACCTCGTCAAAAGAGTGTGTGGTTAAACCTTTTAACTTTTGCTAATCCGAGAGGTGAGGATGACATTTCAATGTAGGTTTGATTTTCATTGCTCTGTGTTGGAATGAAATGAAAAGTCTTTCCATAGTAGTTAAAAACCACTATATATAGATATGTGTGTCTGTGTGTGTACATACATACATACATATATATATGATTTGCCACCTGATGGGGCTGATTTCTTTTCTTCTTCCGATTGATTTCTAGGAGTTCTTTACTTATCATAAACAATAGTTGATACTTATTCCCACTGACACCAATGATTTTTAAAAGAGTATGATTAAATATGAAATTTTATTTTAAAAGGCACAGGTCTGATTAATTGACCTTACTGAAAGATTGCTTGACATGATTCATCATAATTTAATTTCTCATGTTAACACGAATTCATAAGGCACTCACCCATAAACTGACATTTATAAGAAGAATCACCCCCGCCCCACCGACTATTACTCTGTTTGTCTCATCTCAGCTGCATCTATTCAAAAGGCTGGCTGGTGTGCTCCAGGAGAGGTACTTTCGCCATTCCTTTACTTGGTACTCTTGGACAAACAATTGACAGATCTAGAAAATCGAGCCGGCTATGTTTACTCTTTACAATCCACTGCCATTGACTTAGAAAGAGTGTATCCTGATCTTGGAAAAGTACCTGGCATTATTTAGGGGTGAAAGTATTTATGGCCTTGTACAATCTTGGCTGTGTAACTAGATTCGAAAGGATTTGTGTTTGGGGCTGTCATTAGAGGAATTGCCAATTAAAGCCATAGGGGCTGGGAGTCATTGTTCCTACATTGGAAATGATGGATTTGCTGTTTTGCAGCTTGCTTACTATGAGCCAGAATTCAGTACATGCCCCTGAATTTAGTTTGTTGAGTTTTTTTTTTTTTAAAAGAAGAAAAAAATTGGCTTTTGCGTTTTTAGGCTTAGCTGTATCCGAGAGCCTGATGCAGTTTGAGAGCCTGATGAAGTTCTCCAAGCAAGAAGCACACATTTTCAACACTCTGGTAAGACTGGAATTCTTAGCATCCAACGTGACGGTGAAGCAGGGCGTCTTAAAACATTCAGATTGGAAACTGAGACTGCAGTATTCCGAAGCAACCACAAGAGGGGGCATTTCTCTCGGAAATAAAGACTGGAATTTTATTTTATTCTATTTTTTTCAGAGTTAGAAATTATACAAGCAGTCTGAGGTGTACCACTAGGTCAGCAATAAACAGCTTGTGTGAGAAGAAGGGGACCAGGGACTGCACTGTCGGTATTGTTTCGTTCAGTAATGCCCAGCAGTTTCTATCTGGCAACCTAGTGCTAATAAAGCTGTGAACAGGCTAAAATGAAAGAAGACCACACCTAGCACAATTAAAAACAAATTTGGGGTGGTGGTGGTAGTGTTTAATTAAGGATTGGGTAGCCAGAATCAGAGCTTCAAAAATGTCAAGAAGGACGATTGAAGGCATCTACCTTATGCAGTCGGCAGTCTCAGGTGCTTGGGAACAGCTTTGGGGCGTCTGAAACAGCTGCTGCATTTTTTGTGTCGCATATGAATGACACTTTCTTGTTCAAAATTCCCATGCCTTGCTAAACGTATGGTGCATGCTAGCAATAGATTTCTTTACTGGATGTTACACAGGAAGGGTCTGCAAGAAAAAAAAATCCCCTTCCCTCCCTTTTTTATCTGCACAGCTGTTAGTGTGTCTAACTCAAAGATTGTGCAGCTTTTGGCTAACAGAAGGCTTGTCCTTTGTTCTGCGGGAGGGAGAGGAGATTGTTCTTCTGCTTGTGCAAAGCACCACGTCCAATGGGTGCAGGACCCCGACAGGCCAGTCTTCCTGAGCTGGCCTTTGGAGTCCATCTTCAGCCGAGAGAGGAATGTTGTGAGAGCCGAGGCCTCTAATTGAGGACATCGAGTCACCCGGCAGCAAGTTGTCCTGATGAGAAAGTGAAGGAACAGCAAACAGAGAATTAATGTGACTAATTATGGCACATTCTTCTGACATGTAATTTAGCAGTGATGGCCATCTCTCACACCCAGCCTCTCTGAGGTCGCTGAGAATCCAGGCATCTCAGCTTCTGTTAGCCAAGCTGCTCACCATGTGAGAGAGGGATAGGCAATGGGTTCTGCTCTGCCCTTTCCTTTCCCCACCTCCACAAAAACAAACAAACAAACAAACAAACAGGCCTCTGGTGGTTTGCTGCAATTCTCTCGTCTCCTTTCAAAATAAGCCTTCATGCTTTTATTTGTTATTCTGAGAAAGAAATGTGGGTGTTCTTTTTTTTACACTTGATCTTAGCCAAAAGGCTGAGAAGTGATAAGGGTGTTATTTTTTTTAAGTGAGCTTCAGCTCCTTATTGTTGGTAGGCTTGAGAATGGCTGTTTTATCCATTGCGGCAAATGCAAGCTGCCCCATCTCATGCTAAAAGAAAGCGCATCTCCTCATAGCTCTGCGCCAGTTGAAGATGCTCAGTGTGTCCCAGCTGAATGACCATGGCCATAGTTTTCAAGAGGAAAAAGAAAAGGCAAACAAACCCCACCAAAAAAACCCCAGAAAACAAAAACCCAAACTCAAGAGATGTAAGAAAGGACTTTGGGGCTGTGCACTGGGGGTATTTTGAGGGTGGGGGTGGGGCACATAATTCACTTTGTAGACAATGGCAGACTAGAGGCATCTCTTCGTTTCTACAACAACAAGGTGATGCATGTGAGCCGACAGAATGGGATTGTCCGTGGATCTCAGAGAGGTTGAACTTCTGTGGGCCAGAGACGAGTGATCTGCAAAGCCGTCTCCCATATACTGTGTGGATGTTAGGCAAAGTCTCACATGGAAGGAAATGCTTTGCTGTAATGATTTGACCTAACAAGTCCTCAAAAATGTGTGTGTGTGTGTGTGTGTGTGTGTGTGTGTGGTTCGGTTGTAAACATATAACACAACATTTGCTAATTTAGTTTCTCACCTGTGCCGTTTAGTGACATCGATTATATTTTTCATGTGCATCTGTCACGATGACTCATTGACAAATCTCTATCACGCTTGACGGAAGCTCAAGGCTTCCCAAACCACAACCCCCCCTTTCCTTCTTCTTCCCGCCCCTGCTAACCACTGCCAGCCTTTGGTCTCTGTACATTTGTGCCCGTTCTAGACATGTTCTAGACATGACTGACTCACTTCATTCAGTGCAAGCGTTGAAGGCCCCTCTGTTGGCAATGGATACCACAGTCATTTTGGGGTGCTGAGCAGGACCTGGTTTCTCTTTGTGGCGGAGTCATGGGCCGTGGTATGCATGAGGAGGTTTCCAAAGGTGGTGGGGAACTAGAATTTTAGGATAGTGAGATTTTTCCAGACATTCGTTGGAGCCTCTTTGAATAGACCCCATAATAAAGGTGTTGTCTAAAGCCAGGAATTGAAGGGGCAAGAGAACAAACATGATGCCTGAAACGGAGATGTGGGTAGAAATAAATGGGTGCTCTTGGAGAACGTGGTTGCTGTTGTCTTCCGGATCTCATTCCCAATGCTATCCTGTTGATTCTGACTCACACTGGCCACAGAGACCAGAGGACACTGGGTCCTGAGGGCTTCCACAGCTGTAAATTTTTATGGGAGTGAACAGCCTCATCTTTCTCCGTTGAAGCTGCTGGGGTGTTTGAACCACTGGCCTTTTGGTGAGTTAGCTGAACTCATAACCCACTAGGTCACCAGAGATCTGTATCTTCCAGAGTAGTGGCTGAAAGTATGCACTGTGGTTTTTTTCTCCCTACAAACCCCACTTCAAGTTCTGTGGCAAAGCAAAGAAAATGGGACCAGGACTGAGGTGGGAAGGAGAATGAATTAGGTGCAGATGGAGAAGAAGGGAAAGAGGGACCCCAGAGAATAGGGCAGAGCCTTCAGTTTTCATCCTTGTTTCGCAATTACTCAGAACACAGCTGTTCATGATGCTATTCTATTAGGGAAGGGGAAAAGCCAGTGCTTCCAAGATACAGATCCAGCTGGGGCTAGAGTTCCAGAGTCAACCCTTGCTCTCCCGTAATGGAATGCAGCCATTCCTGGCACAGTAAGCATTCACAGTGTTGCGGAACAAAGAACATCTGGACTGAGTCCTTTCTTTTCCAAATCTTCTATCTTTCAAAGTGATCTTTTTTCTAGTTTATTTGAAATTGAATGAAGTTTGGGTTCAGGGCATTTCTCTCTAGTTATATCTCAGGAATGTAGACTGTCTTACAGGGAATGCAAGAGTTTGCAAATTTCTCTAAGGCAGTGCTTCTCCATCTTCCTAATGCCATGGCCCTTTAGTATAGTTCCTCATATCGTGGTGAACC